>QXTE01000058.1:7709774-7858449 GCA_003942145.1 Platysternon megacephalum
ACTTCAAATGTGTCTGAAATGTTACACAATGTAATACACCGTGCACCAACTTATTCCAGTCCTTGTGTTGTACTCAAGGCAGGGAGAGAGAAAAAAGAAGCCTTTCCACTCACCGTTTTTGTTTTTTGCAGTGGTCAGATACAAATCTCAGTCCTCGTATACAAGACCTGGCATACTCTAGCACAGCCAGCAGGGCTAAGCACCTTAGAGCTGTGCTAAGAATTATTGTGGGAAAGCTCCAGAGCCTGTCTATGCAGGAGGTCAAACTAGATGATCACAGTGGTCCCTTCTGGCCTTGGAATCCATGAACCTGTAAAAGGGCTAGGAGAAGGAATGGACTGACCTTTGACTGAAATGAGCCGGGCCAACATAGAACACAGACCTGCTACATCCTGTGAAAGGGTGTAACAGAGGTTACCCTTCGGTTTACTTGTGTAATGCCAACAGAACCCTGTCATCAGCGGGCAGGATCGAACCTGGGACCTCTGGAGCTTAGTGCAAGAGCCTCTACCCCATGAGCTAAAAGCCAACTGGCTGTTAGCTAAGGCTGTAGAGCAGACTCATTTTATCTCTCTCTCTAAGTGGTCTCGGTGCCACTAGAAGGGACAGAACACCCAGAAGGTGTGTGGGTTACTCCTGCACAGTGCTTCCAGAGGCCTCAGGCACAATGGGAGACATCCTGTTGAAATCGGTGGGAGTTTTGAAATTAACTTCACAGGGGCTAGGATTTTGCCCATTGACTCTAGGAGCAACGACATTGTGATGTATTTCCTGCCCATACTATGGTTATAGCTTAAATCCTCAAAGTAGGCCTTTGGGAGCTTATATCATTGTAAAGATGAAAGACATCCTATTCGCTTCCAGGAACAAATAATTTGTTACACAGGAACAGATCAGAGGGCCATCAAATCCAGTTTCTTGTCTCTGGCATCATATGCTTCATAGGAAGGAGAACACCTTAGTAAGGGGGAAATCCTTTGATATCTGCAGTCAGTGTACACCAGAATCAGCGATGCTGAGAAAATGTTATGAGTGCCAATAGAGATTTCTCAGCTCTGCTGTAATAGAAATAATAATAATAATAATAAATAATAAATTGCAGTTAGAATTAAAAAACAAGACAAAAAGCTATAGTTTTCTAACATTATTTTTTTTTCTATTGGGGAAAGTCTGAAAATATCTTTCTTTAGTGATTGATTTTCCCCCCTGATATTTCTTTTCTGTTGTAGAGTTGCTTATTAGGGTGGCACTCCTGGCTGGCACTGATATTTTTTTAATCAAGGAGGAAATATGTATTTTAAACAGTCCCTCTCTTCTCCCTTTCCTTCAGTCCCTGTAAAAATTACATGGAGCTTAGAAACCAATATAATAAAAAGGATAGGAGGACATTTGAGGCCAAGCTAAGCAATGTCCCTTTAGGCTAATACTAAAAGATAGTTGAACTATTTTAAAAATCAGGGTGCACAGCATTGTTACTGGCTTCACTAGTATCCTGCCTTTCACCCTCCCCCACAAAACAACATAGGGTTGTGGGTTTTTTTCCTGGAGGTAGGAACTAGGAACAATTTATTTAAATTATAGTGTTATCTGTACACAGGCCAAATTCTGTTCTTACTTATGCCAGCATAAATGAGATGATGTTTTCCCATATTGTTGATACTGGTGTAACTGAGACCACTACTTGACCTAAAGTTAACACAGAAAGTAACAATGTGACCCATTGAATTAGAAGCCATAACTATTACTTTTCTGCAATGGGTTTCTTTGATTTGTCACATAAAATGCAGTAACCTAGCACCTTGCACAATGGGGTCCAGATCCTGATTGGGGAATAACTTAATAATAAATAAATAGTAAGTATGTATAAATAAAGGGAATTTGTGACATTCAGGGTCCAGACACTCCAAGGGGAGAACAGAAGGTTCAAACCTCCCAAAATAAGCAATTAACCCAATTTATTGCATACTATGTTATTTGACTGCAAGAGTATATCAAAGCTTGTAATGCACAAACTTAATAGTCTAAGGGGGATGTATACTGGTTATTGTTATGAAGATATATGTGTGTATATGCAGAAAATTGTAATTGTGACATGATGCTGAAGTCCCACCACAGTTACAACAGGGCAGCGGTGAATCAATAAGGCAGGGAAGGGGCTACCTCTCCAATCAGAGGAGACCAGCTTCAAGCACCTAGCCATTGCCCAGCCCAGGAAAAAAAATGAGGAACCATCAAAGCAAATGGGAACAGCTTGAAACTGAAAAGAAAAGCTCTAGTCTTCAGAAACTGAGAAAGAAGGGAGTTTCCCCCACTTTGAATGTCAATGGAGACTGAAGAAAAAATGCAAATCATTTTAAAATGGAAGGATCTTAAACTGAAGGCCATCCAGATCTTGGGGGACAGAGGTGGAAAGCTGTCTGTGAACACTGGATCCCTCCTATAGCCAAGGAGTATACCTGGTGAACTGTTTTAAGGCAATAGGTAACTCTTATTAGAAACAGGATTTTATCTACTATGAAAGTGTAAAGTCTGAGGATGTGTTTTTATATTTATTTTCTGTATAACTTGTGTGTTTGTGGTCCCTTACTGTTACATCTTTGAATCTGTGTTTTTTCTATTACATAAACGTTTTCTTTATTTTCACTTCTAGTAGGTCTCTGGTGTGCAAACTGTGTGGGGTGTGTATGCTAAAGTGAGCTGGTATTGGGGGGGGGGGAGAAGGGGGGCTGGTTTCATGCCTTTGGAGGTGACAAACCAGAGGGGGATGATCCAAGTGTCTGGTAATTAAGAGCTCAGGGAGGATGTATTTAGGGAGACCTGGGACAGGGAGTGCTGTTGGTATCACTCTGTCAAGAGTAACAAGGCTGGTGATAGCCAGGATGAGACCTTATGCTTATAGGCTAGGTACCGGTGTCACGGAAGAGAACCATAGCTTCACAGCCAAAGGCCCCCATAGTTACAGGGTAGGTGGAGAGAGAACCCCTTACTGGTCTGGGTGAACTGCAAAATGTCACAGCATTTCAATTGTTCTACCTCAGCAAGTTATTCTCCATCATACACAGATTTGCCAGCTTTATCTAAAGAACAAAGAGAAATATTTATTGAAAATCAAACAATGAAAATAGATTGAGATCAGAAAGTGAAGTAAGCATACCACAGAATTAAAAACTGGATGTTTGTTGTCTGTGTCTCTTGTTGTATTATAAATAATACACTATGCCCAAACTGTACATGATAAAAATACAGCCTTATAACTAGACTTTTAGGTAAAGATACCAACTATGTTCATGCAGCAAAGAATCCTGTGGCACCTTATAGACTAACAGACGTTTTGCAGCATGAGCTTTCGTGGGTGAATACCCACTTCTTCGGATGCATCCGAAGAAGTGGGTATTCACCCACAAAAGCTCATGCTGCAAAACATCTGTTAGTCTATAAGGTGCCACAGGATTCTTTGTTGCTTTTACAGATCCAGACTAACACGGCTACCCCTCTGATACTTGAAACTATGTTCATGTTTTTGGACAAGTGAGCCTGATTCCCATTTATACTCAAGGCACTTTTACACCACCCCATCACTGTAAAGGAAACATAAAGTCGCTGTGAATTTTATACCAACATCAAGGCCTCTTTGCCTTCCCTGAGCAGTGTAAAAGTGGCCTTATTTTAAATAAGAATTAGGCCAATTGACTTGAATGCAATTAGTCATGGTAGTAAGCACTAACCTGAGGTAGTTTGTAGGATCAGGTCCTCAGAGCACAATCAGAAACCTCCGATACAAGTACAGAGATGTATGTTGTGCACAGAGCATGGTTATATGTTATGCTTCAAATCACTCCTGTAGGAAAGTGCTAGCTAAACCTCAGAAGGTTCACCCTCCAGAAGGGCAGGTGCTGGTTGCATTGACTGCCACCCCTGGCTGTTCTTAAGGGGGAGGACAGTTTTAAGCTGTGGAAGGAGTTCCATAGGAATCCTGCTGGTAGAGTCTGTTTAAGTGACATGCTCCTCTGGCTACCTTGGCCACTTCCCCTCCCCAATTAGTGTCACACACACCTTTGGGCCACGCTGGCTAGCTGTGGGAACAAGGGTTCTGGACACCTTGCACTAGCACAGACCACCCGCAGGTAAACTTTCTGCTGCTGCGGCCCTGTGCTTTGGCTTATGCCAGCGGGGCTGAATGCGGCCCAGCATTATTATATTTATTTAGGTCACATATAGGGGCACAATAGCCATTCTTTATTTCACAGCCAATGGTATATGTGTAAGCCCCCCTGTGGCTGAAGACAGACTAGAGAGCTCATTATTGACACCTGTTGGGGAAGAGGGAGAAGAGTGGCCCAGAGCTGCTTCAGTTCTCCAGGACAGGCTCTGGAGGGGAGGGAGCCCGCTGTTGGTGAGTAAGGGGAAATGACGGAATGGGCCAGGCCCATTTCAGTTCTGTGACAGTCTGGGGGCATTTTGGTTAAAATACAGTGAAGTTTTCAGTTGGGGAGCAA
Source organism: Platysternon megacephalum (assembly GCA_003942145.1). Taxonomy (NCBI): domain Eukaryota; kingdom Metazoa; phylum Chordata; order Testudines; family Platysternidae; genus Platysternon; species Platysternon megacephalum. The sequence goes on from QXTE01000058.1 coordinate 7,714,271, forward strand.
TAACATTCCATTGTCCTTTTTGGGAAATGAAAGGACAGGGGATCTACACAAAGTGCGCCTAAGGTGAGGGGTCTGCCAGACTGAGACTTCAGGCAGGTTCACTTGGGTCAGGGTTGGGGGAAAGGAAAGGGACTCTGACCTTCCATTAAGTGCCTCTCTGGCAGTAAGAACCCTGTTAAGGGACCCATATACTAGTGATTCCTCTCCAGAAAGGACCCTCAAGGCAGCAGCATTGAACTGAGGCTGCTTTGTGGTGGTGGACAAAGCAGAGCTGAAGTGGTTTGTGCTGAAGCAGTAGAGAGTAACTGCCTATTTGAAGGACTCCAGAGTGGGGCTCCCTACTCAGCAATCAAAGCTGAAATCACTTCAGCTGGGTCAAGTGGTAACACCAGGAGAGCAGCCCAGGTTACACTTTCCTTAGGGGCTGGAGACTCACCTGCCAGAATTCTTGGATTCCACCAACCCAGGTTGTCAAACTGTGAGTGGGGAAGCTGGGGAGAAAGGAAGTGACTAGAATGCATTAACCACTCACCACTACCAGAGGGGACTGAGGTTGGGACTATTGTTAAGACACCGTGGGGGTGGGAGGAGTTTTTTATAGATGTTATTAATTTCTTCATTGCTGGCTTTCCAAAGTTTATTCTGTTGTCTCTTCTTTTGTCCCCCACAATCAAGTTATCTTGTTTTAAACCCCTGGATTCAGTGCTGGCAAGTGGGGAAGAATTGCCTATCAAGGGTGTCCAGGTTGGTAGTTATTAATTTCCCAGTTTTCTGGGTGGGGGCTTGAGCTATTATTGTTTAGGTTTTCAGAAGGAATCTCTAGAAAATTGAACCTGGCCCTTTTTACTGGCGACAATACCTGGCAGAAGGGTTATATATGTGTCAAGCCATGAAAACAAATGACTTTATGATGTATTTGCAAATCTTACAAGTTGGTCTAGTCATATGGGTGACATCATTATTTTCACTAGGACAAATCATGGTTTCTGGCACCAAGGCTAAATGAATCGGTTTTGGAGAGGGGACTCTGCTGGGGTCAAATGGGAGGATTTCTCCCTCATCTCTAAGCAGAGGCACAACAGTAGAGCTGCACTGGTAGCCACTATGGCTGTCCCAAAATTCTATTAACCTCTGCTGTTGGTGTTGCTGGCTCCCACAATTTATGTTATTACAGATTCTGCCCTTGAGCTCCTCTGTGTACTGGGATATAAGGAGCCCCTGGAGGATATGGCACTGGTGCTGGAGGCTGGGCTTCTTTCCTTACCTATGCTGTTGAACCTCAACAGTCCAGCTGCTTTCAGGGAAACTGAGGCAGGTGGTAGGGGGGCAGTTGTCTCAATAGCACTTCAGATAGGAAATAGTGGAGAGAGACCAAAAATGGAACATAAAAAAATGTGATGATAGAGGTGGTTGCTTTTATTTCCATGAATGTGTTATGCAGATGTTACTAAACAAAGGGCATATAATCACTGTAATGCCTTGCATCGTTGTCGTTTTGTCATCAAGACTGAATAAAATCTCACAGTTATCTTTCCCACCTTGCTTACCTCCTTAAATGCTAAAACTCAGTGGTTTCATTGTTCTAATTTTCAATGCATTCAGGTATTGGATTCATACTTTAAAAGTTGCCATGCGAGCCATCCATTTCAGAGGAATCCAGGGTTTCTGGATATTGCAGCTGGTGCCATTAATTGAATTATTTAGCACCAATGCAAGACAAGTACAAAGTTTATTTTTATGGTCGTGGCCCAGTGGGTTATTTTTGACGGACCAGTGCTTTGATGGTGTGCTTCTAGTCTCACTTTCATGTCAACATAACTGGCCAAGTGATTGATCTAAAATTTTCCTGGGACACATTCTGCTTGTAGCCTCCTAACCAGAATTGTTACTGATGTATAAAACAAAACATATAGGGCCAGATTCAACCTGCTCCTTGCACATTTGTGTAGGGAGTGGGAGAGCAAAAGTATACTTCCCACGCACACTTACACTGCCAAACAATGGGCAAGCAGAATTGTAGCCCCCCAAGAAGAGGGACAGCAGGAAGCATTACTATGGTTCTACCCCCTTCCACACTGGCCACCAGGGCCAGCCAGAAGTACAAGGGAAAGCAGGCTTCACTCCCTGTGATGCAGCAGGTCTCCTCCTGTGTGCCTGGGGTAACCATGCCTGTCTAGGATTCAGTGCCTCCACACCACCCACAACTAGGGCTGCTGCACAATCTAGTCCATAGATTTTCTTCTCATTCCACATACACAACTTCCATCACTATTAGAAACCAAGAGGGGGAATTGATCTCTTTAAACCGAGGGAGGGGAATGTTTCAAAGCCATGGTTATTATTGATTGATTGATTTGTGTTACCTCAGTGTCTGGGAGTCCTAGTCATGGACAAGGACCCCCTTGTGCATGGTGCTATACAAACAGAAAATAAAAAGATGGTCCCGGACCCAATCTATAATCTCAAGTAGAAGACAAGAGAGAATGGATCGATACAGACAGGGGAGTACCAGGAAACAATGAGACTGCATTAGTCAGCATGGAAAACAGGGTTTTCAGCACACCAGCAGCTTATTCATTGTCAAGTTTTTTTGTAGGCATCACAGCAAAGGAGAGTTTTGAGGTTGGTTTTGAAGGAGGAGGAGGAAATAAATTTTCAGAATTTTGTGGGGAACTCCCCCCAAAAGTTCGGGGCAGCATGGGAGAAAGCATGAAGGTGCTTGTTTGAAAATGTTACAAATGTGTGATGGAGGCTGGCATCACTGACTGATTGGAGATGGCAGTTGACCTTTCAATAGTGAATGAGAGATATGTAGGGTGTGGATAGACCATGAAAGTGAACACAAGTAACTTATGTTTGATGCGATAGCGGGGGGAGCCGCTAGAGGGTTACAATAAGAGGGGTGACATGGCTAAAGCGATAGGCTAGGAAAATGATCTTTTCAACAGCGTTCCGAATGGATACAAGCAGGTCAAGATTGCATTTGTCATGGTCAGAGAGAAGGATATTGCAATAATCAAGATGTGAGATGATGAGAGCCTGAATGAGAGTTTTAGCTGTGTGGATGGATAGGAAAGGTCATATCTTAGAGAGACTACTAGACTGCAAAGCATAACACTGTTGAGAAATATGTGGCATGTGTTATACTTTAACAGCACCGGATAACATCTAATTAAAGCATATATCTTTATGAATGAACTTGCCATGTTCTAGTCCCATCATACCACTGCACAAATATCAATAGAAGGTAGAAATTCGAGCAGCTGCCAGTCTCCACCAGCAGAGCTGCTAACATCCAGCATTAAATCCTAGTCACTGACCATTGTCATATGTCCAGAAAGACACCTTGACTAGCTATTTCCAGCTTGCCAGCCTCATGTATTGTCCGGCCTTGTGTAGCAAACACTGGTATATGAGGCAGGACATTGTAGTTAGAGCAGGTGTCTTAAGGTTCCTTCCTTCCTACACCCGGATGTGTATCAGCTGCAGACATTACATGGACTAAGCATTTTATGCACCTGGAAATATTAAAACTTGAGCTCAGTTTAAAAGATTAAAATAGAATCAGGGTTATACATGTGTGTGTGGATATGCGCTAATGACACTAAAACCCCACAGCAAATAAAAATAACTTTTCAGATATTCTTATCTTGGCAGGCCTCAAACTCATTAGATTCTTTTGACATCATTCCTGTATTTATCCTGTTATCCATCTTTTATTCATTGTCATTCATCTTGGTTGGGTTTTTTGGACATTTCTGAGAACTGAGCTTCCATGCAACAGCTAGGTGCACTGGAGTGTGTTAAGGTTTCGGAATGACTCTTTATGTGGGATTCCTTTGTTTTCATCAATGTATTCATATTCAATTACCCAGAAAATTGAATTTTCTTTTTCTTTAATAGTATTAAAACACCAAAACCTATGCAAAACAATGGACAGAATATCTTTGGGAATAGAACAGGGAACATGAAACACGGCACGTGAGACAAATGAATCTTGAGGAGGAGTCCTGAAATGTAGCCCACAGATGCCCTCAACTTCAACATGAAGGCAGCACCTTGTGGGAAGCGTGGTTCCATGGAAACCAGTGGAGTTGCAGTCACTTCAAGGCTGAATTGGGCCCTGTGTGCCCCAACTCACAGTATGACATTGTGTCAGGGAGCAGACCAGCTGCTGGCCTGCTCCCTGACTAACTGCACTGCCTTAGAACTCTGGGCGGCCACAGCCCCTGATTGGCTGCTGGTTTAGCAGCCCTGCTTATAAGCCTGGCCCCACAGGAGATCAGGGGCTGTTCAATGAGTTCCTCACCTGCAGCTGTGCTTGCCCTTGCTCCAGTCCCTGCTTCTATTCCTTGCTCCTGGTTGTTCCAGTCTGCTTCCTTTCCCTGCTCCCGTCTGGCTTTGGCTGTGACCCCTGGCTCTGCCTCTGGCTTACAACTCTGGTTTACCAACACCTGGCTCTGGCGTTTGGCTTCTACCCCTCTGTTACTGACTGTTGGTTCATTTCCTGGACTCTGCCAACCCTGGACCCAGCTCTAACCGATAGGCTGAACTCTCATCTTCACCACTTGGCCTGACTGTCTACGGCCCAGTCGGCAAAACATTGTGACCATCCTTCTTTTTATTTTTAGCAACATCATTCCTCTATGTCAAAATCCCACATTACCCTGTAAGCAGTCAGTGGGGGAAGGCAGGCTCCTCTATCTGCCCACTCAGACTGCCCTGTTCAAACAATCCAGCTCTGGCTGATATGCCATTCATCCTGCTCTGTTTAGTGTCCCCGAGACACGTGGCAAGTTATCATTGTGACTTTCAGTTGGGCAAAGTTTGACTACTAAATATACTGAGGGCCATAGTAATCCTTACAAATGCTATCCTTTTCCTTGTACCATCCACAGCACCTGTGCCATCCGACACCACTCTACAGAATACAAGGAAACTGCTACATTTTAGAGTTGGAGTCTGGGGCATTATTCTTGTTTTTTAGGGCTGGTTGAAAAATGGGAATTATTTTCCCCACAAAAATTTCAAATGGAATGAAAACACTCTAATTACAAACATTCAAAATGAAAACTTGATTTTGATTCAAACTGAAATGAAAAATGTGTCATTTTGAGTTGACTCAAAATAAAATTGTAATTAAAAAAGGAGAATTTTGAACAATTTTTTTAAAAAATTCTAAAATCATTTTCTGTTTAAAAATAAAACTCTGACAAAAATTGTTGACCAGCTACTGTTTGTTTTTTTTTTCTGTGCCTACAAACCATGTTACTCCATAATGTACAGCTTTATCTAGGTTTTGTATATATTCCATAGAAGTTATGGTGTATAATGCCAAACAAATTAGAAACGATTACATAATGGGTTAACGAAGAATACTGTATGCTCTTAGAATGGTTGGTAATACATGAGATAATGCAGTCTATTGAATTGAATGAGACTTTACATGTTAACATCATGGATGTTTCTTCTGTAAAACCTCTATGAAAAGTCATTTACATATATCAAAGCTACTTTTCTAACATGAATAATTCAATCATCTGTGTTCATTTTTTGTTTTACATACTAAACTCACAACTTGGACTAAAGGTTTCATCTCTCAAGATTTCATTTAAAACACAGAACAGAAAGCTAAACTCTGCCTTCATTGGTGCCCACACAACCCCACTGGAGTCAATGGTATTGTATGGTTGTACAAAAGAGTAGGAACAGATTCTGGTTTGATACTGGGGTGGGGCAGTTGGAAGACCTGAAAAACAAGCCAGAAAAAGGCCAACATGATATCTTTGTTTTCCTTCTGTTGTTGTAAAAAAAAAAAAAAAAAAACCAACCCAGCTAATCTGATTTAAATTAAATTTTATAAAACATATGCTCCTGGGCAGAAATCTTGTAAATCCAATTTCAGCCTAACGCACATTTTTTAGGCTGCAATATAATAAACCACTCGGAACAAGGATTCCACTGACATCACCTTACTTAGCGTAGTAGCACGAAAGGCATTGCTGCAATGAAGCTGCAGAGTATTGTTTGAATTCAGCTGCCAGAACCAGTGGGGCCCATTTTCATTTTGTTTGACTTCTCATTACAGGAGGCCTGAATTACAAGGAGTGAAATAGAGCAAAGAAATCATAATATAAAAATTATTCAAATGGTAAGATAGTAAAAGTCCCCAAGCTAAAATACAGTTATGATGTGAACTCTGCTATATTGAATGTTTGTGCAGGGGTAGGGCGGGGAGGGGGAGAAAGAGAAAAAATCAAACACTTGTTCAGTGGTTTCCTGTTCATCAATAGTTAATAGCCAAGGTGATCTAGGATGCACAGGACTTTATTAAAGGCTCAGTTTAGCAGATGTCTGCTAGCTTACAGAGAAGCCCACTTTGCAAAATAGGACAATCTGTTTAGTGGTTACACAACGTAAGTGTTACATGAAAATGCAGAAATATTCAAGGGAGGACAATAGCCAGAAATGAGGGAAAAAACCAGAGCAGAGGCTGGGCATTATCTGATGGTTATGCAAAGTGCACATTAAAGGACTAACCATTGGTACTCAGGATTGAAGTGAAATGATTACATAAATGTTTGCTCATACAAATGCCTCTGTGTCCTTTGTGTAGCTTGCCAGGTTATCAGATGACCTAATTCCTGCTTGCATCAAATCCAAGGAGTAGGTTATATTTCACATAATAGAAATATGCTGTTCATTGACATTGCAAGCTCTTTGTTCTGCCTACCTAGCAGAGGTATCCCGGATAGGATTTGGGGGTGGGGAGAGGCAGGGGAAGATGTAGCCCTGCAGTGATGTTCAAGTAATAAAGTAATAGCCTATGATTGCTATTCCCAAAATTAGAAGTGGGGCATCTGGCACAGCTTCAAGTATCAACAGCAGCAGCTTGAACATAAAAGCCTCATTGCTGCATTTGAAGTGTGACAAATCTCTGTTTTGGCCTCATCACAACATCATAGTCAGGATGAATAATCCTTGCTGCATCCAAAAGGAGTGGGGCTTCGTTTGAGTTTTTCTGTATGCCTTTTGAAAATGAAAGCAAGGTGTTACTCTGATACTTTCTTGGGGCTCCCAGAATGTTACCCCTCGGCCTCAGCAAGATAGAGCTTTGCTGGAACTTAGACTGTGTCTCAGCCCCCTGCCACACCCAATGTTGTCATCTCTCATGATTTAGTCATGAGTCTCATGATAATTATTGGTTTATTTAAAGCCCCAGCTCCAGGAGTCAAGTGGATGAGTGATGATTTCAGCCATCATTCTTAAAGAAAAAATAAGTTTCTAGCCCTCAGGGCTGTGGAGAAAGCTTCAAAATGTGACCCTAGTGCACTCTAAAGGCTCAAAAAGCAGAAGGCAAATAAAAAGAACACCAAATATATATATTTGAAATAATCTCATGATTTTAAGGCTAATCTCATGATTTTTGGTGAGGCTGACTCATGATTTTTAAACATTTGGGATTGGCAATATTACATATCAGTCTGTCCGACTCACCAGGAAACTCCTTGAGACTCTGCTTGTCTTCACTTTGCTTTGCAGGTAGCATTCCTATGCAGTATCCAGCATGCCCACAGAAATTCCCAAGTCTGCTGTCTCCAAAGAGACAGAATACACACCAGTCCGCTGGCTCAGCTGAGCATGCACACCTTTCTTTAGTATAACAGCACTGGGATGGATTTATAATAAAACAAGAACAAGTTTATTAATAAAGAACAAAGATTTAAGTGATACAAAGCAGAGAGAAAAGCAACTAAAATTGGTTACAAATAAGACAAAACAAAAAAACATTTTCTAGCATCTAAAATGTAGCAGATTTCAGTACCAGTCTCAGGCAATTTCTCACCTACCATCAGCTCTCAGCATCCTCAACTAGGGGGGGAGGGATAGCTCAGTGGTTTGAGCATTGGCCTGCTAAACCCAGGGTTGTGAGTTCAATCCTTGAGGGGGCCACTTAGGAATCTGGGGCAAAATTGGTCCTGCTAGTGAAGGCAGGGGGCTGGACTCAATGACCCTTCAGGGTCCCTTCCAGCTCTATGAGATAGGTAACCCACATGGTTGGGAGTCCACCTGTCACAGATGCCAAGAACGCTGGCCCCTTATGTCTCTTACGAGATGGATGCCAAAATGGCTTTTTGCTTCTCTTTATATTTCCTAAAACTCATTGTTTTGTCCTCAGTCAGAATGACCCCCTGGGGTTCAGACTCTAGTCATGCTGTTTGTTTTTCAGCAAACTGGGGCCTTCTTTGTGCTAATTTGATCATTCTGTTTTCCTTAGATGCAAATGTACATTCATTGTCTTTTACTTGTAATCAAGCCATGCTGTTTCCTCGTTTGCTTGTTAGCTTGATCATTCTGTTTGCCACATCTGCAAATGTATTAACTATTGCCTCTGGCTTACAGAGCTTGACCCCTAAAGACTGGCCACTATATGTTCCTTTATACAGGACAAACCTGTTTATCAGCTCTACTTGGACTGCTTGGTCTAAACATTTTTGTAATGTATTTCCAGAAGAACTATCTAACTCTTTACATGCTAACTGTACTTACATCACATAAGAATATTAATGACCCAAGTGTCACAAGTTTTCATATGATACCTTACTTTTATAGTACAATAATATTGTATACAATCAGTTGATTCAATTGCTTATTTTTTGTGGTTCAGACCTCCTGTACTCCTCCTGGGGTGTCTGGACCCTGATTGTCACTTGGTGGATGGATAGTTAAAAACAGACACTTTGTAATAAGCCCATTCTTCTTTAACTGGTAGAACTGTATACTTAAAGGGCCCAGGATAAGCAGTGCTCTACTCAAGCCAGCCTTGTAAAATGCTACTCACTTGGGTGAGTGATTGTTTTTTCATGGGCAAGAAAAACTGTTGCTACTATTTGTATGATAATTTCTATAATGTGGATGAATAGAGGTTATGGTTGGACTTTTAAATGTTTGTGATGATTTACATAGCTAGCTTATGCCACTCCCTTGTACTTTAAAGGAAGAGGAAGTGAGACTAAAGACACATCTACGCTACAGAGCCTTAGACGGTATAGTTATGCTGGCAGAGCCCATAGAGTCTGTCTGGAATGAGCCTTCCAGCCCAGGACCACAGATTTGTCCATCTGGGCTTGCACTAGCATGCTGAAAATAGCTGTGTAGACATTACTTTGACATTGTGGCTTGGGCTCTCAAGCCTGGGGGTGGGCCTGAGAGCCTGATCTCCAGCCTGTTCTGTAATGTCTACACCAGTGGTTCTCAAACTAGGGCCACCACTTGTTCAGGGAAAGCCCCTGGCGGGCCGGGCAGGTTTGTTTACCTGTTGCGTCTGCAGGTTCGGCCAATCGCAGCTCCCACTGGAATTCCCAATTTTAAAAAATCCTGTTTTTTCAAAATTTGAATCTAGAAAAAATTCAAACAACTTTATAGATGGTCTAACAAATTTGTTAATTTGTCTAAGTTGTCTAACACATTTTTATTTTTTCCATTAAAAAAATAATTTATTAATTCAAACATTTTCAAGCAGCTATACCAGGGGTAGGCAACCTATGGCACGGGTGCCGAAGGTGGCACGCGAGCTGATGTTCAGTGGCACTCACTGCCCGGGTCCTGGCCACTGGTCCGGGGGACTCTGCATTATAATTTAATTTTAAATGAAGCTTCTTAAACATTTTAAAAACCTTATTTACTTTACATACAACAATAGTTTAGTTATATATTATAGACTTATAGAAAGAGACCTTCTAAAAACGTTAAAATGTATTACCGGCACGTGAAACCTTAAATTAGAGTGACTAAATGAAGACTCGGCACACCACTTCTGAAAGGTTGCCGACCCCTGAGCTATACTCTGAAAATGGCTAAAGAGCTGGTACTCAGATCAAGATCTGGATCTATTTAATTCATACAGGGCTTGTGGTCTGGATGTAAGTCTAAATCAGGAGCACAATTCAAGTTCAATGGCACTGAAAACACACAAAGCTGCTCTTGTGAGATTTCAGTGCCAAATGACATCTTATATTTTGAATAGCAAAAGTGTTGTCACATCTGTTTCATGGGATTTCTACCATCTTGGGTGAGAATTTGGAAAGTAACCCCTTCTACTTCTGGAACTGGAAAGCAATCCCTTCTACTTCTGGATTTGACACAGCATTTGAGTCTGAATTTCCTCCCCAGAAATTAAAAGAGCTTGAGATGCCAGGTTCTAGTTTTGCACAGAGTATTTGATAGTTTTATATTCTGCAAGTTATTTTGTCAGTATCAATTGTATAGTTACTCTGAAATATCACACTGTGGTAGGTTTATCACAATTTGAGATTCAATATACAGAAGCAAGAACATTTCAAATGTATATTTCTGTTACTTTCATTTGTAATATAAATGTGATTTAATTAAATGGACTAAGACTACTTTCAGTGGAAGCAATTTTCCAGGGTAATTGGATAGACTTTGATTATCTAAAAAAAATCTACATTTTTACAGTTCTTGGCATGAGATATTTTTCCATAGAACTCTTGCTGTCTTATCTGACACATGCTCAGAAAGGTTTGGTTTGAGTTTTGAGCAAAGATTCAAGTTAATTTTAATTTTATCCTGACAGGTTCACTTGCACCCAGTTCTCTCGTGTTTTGATTTAAATTTATAAACCATGCCTCATTGTTCCACCTGATCATCCCTTGGTCCATGTATTCCAGGCCTGAGATCCCCACACTGGTGAATGAACACCTTGAGAGTTACAGCATACCACACTGGCACCAGTTATCTGATAGGATAGGCTCAGTGGGGAAAATCAGCATCAGTTAAACAATAGAGATAATCCACATTGTCAGTTGTGATTTAAGGTAGGGTGACCAGACAGCAAATGTGAAAAATCGGGACAGGGGTTGGGGGGTAATAAGAGCCTATATAAGAAAAAAACCCAAAAATCGGGACTGTCCCTATAAAATCGGCACATCTGGTCACCCTAATTGAAGGTGTCTATTACCTCTTCTCTCAGAATGCAAAGCTCCCACAAACTCCAATAACTGTAGTTACACACACACACAGTTGTGTCCAAAGACACACACATTTAGAGAAGAAAATATCTCTCCTTAATATTTATTTAATGTCTGATCCTGTTCCCAGGGCGAGACATTGGCAAAACTACCATTCATTTCGATGGTGCAGGATCAACTCTTTGGTGGAGCAATGTCTGGTTCATTTTCAGCAGCAGCTGGCCAGATATTGGTTAAAAGAGGCATGGTTTGTAGTGGAAAGACAGGCATCATACCTAATTTGGTCACAAGTGGTACAACAGAGAGGATCTATATTGGCCAAACTACTGAGTTTACTTTATTTTCTCACCAAAGACAGAATGACAAATAGTATGCCTTGTTATATGTAACTTGCATCTTCAATATTCAATAGAACTGGGAGAAATTTTTCAGCCAATTTTTTTTGACAAAATATACAGAATCAGGTACATTAAAACATCTCACAAATTTGTGTTGAATTCACCAAATTGTGTGGATTTAATAAAAAATGAAAATATATCTTTGAGAAAAGCAAACATTTCATTTTGACATTTTTGAAATAAATTTGTTTGAATTTTTCAAAATTTACTTCAATTTTTTTTTAAATGTTTTAAAAACTTAAAACTAAACATTTAATTTTTTTTCCCTCAGAGTACAGGCAGTGAATGGAAAAATCATGTATTCACACCGCTCTAGTCCTGAACTGGATATATTATCACCTTCCTCACTCCACTCGTTACCCATCTGCGTCCTGATGAGATATGGATGCCTAGCCAGTGGTAATCTTTAAATCTCTGTTATTTAGTAACTAGTTTTATGTCACAGGAATCTAATGTCTTTAAGACATCTCAAGCAAAGGGTAAATGAAGTTTTGTATCCCATATGCTTTGAGCCCCTTTGCTGTATGTCACACACCATTGTGCACTGTTGGACATTCGACTACCTGGGACAAAAGGTCAGGTCTCATGACTTGCAAAAAATAATGGAAAATTACAAATGTGCTCTCACAAAAATGTTTTCCAATCATTAAAAAGTGTGCAAGTAATGAAAAGGGGAAAGAGATTATAGGGAAAGGCTGAAGGAATTAGTTGTAGATCATTTCATTGTATATTCACAGCAAATTGTTCCTTAATGTATCTGACTTGGGGTCTAATTCTGTCCTCGGATATTTGTAGTTGGCTCACAGTGATTTCCACAGGAGTCCTGTGTATCAAAGAGCATAATTTGGCCCTTGGAGATTAAGTGATTATTATTGCAGTTTCCTAGTACTGACTGCTACAGTTATGGTTCTGTTAAGACTTTAATTACTATTGTTTTCACATGCATGTAACTTTATGAATAATTCTCTAGACCTGAAGTTAATTTTATTTGAAAGTTTGAGGAAAATCTCTTCAGCTGTTACTGCATTATTGGAAAATGAAAGAAAAATACTTTTTTTGTGTGTGTTAAGGTTTTTTTTCTCACCACTAACTCAAAAATAACTTGACACTAAACTCCTGCAAGTTGTATGTTAGTAGACCATATTGAGAAACTAGCTCTTTGCTAAAGAGTTGTATACATTATTGAAACAAAACAAAACCATTTCTGGGCATGCACAGTTGGCATCTGCTAAGATTTTAAAAGTTTAATGAAGCATACCTACATTTTTAATATCACAATGCAAAATTTTCTTTCTTATCAGATTCCTAATGGCTGCCTGGAAATTATACACAACAAACTATATTAAAATAATATTATACACACAAGGGGGCTGAATTAAGGTTGCACAGGAAACCTTAATTCTGACATTTCCTAATTTTTGAGTGCCTGACTTTGTAATCTTAAAAATGTTCTTTCAACATATTTTTGTGTGTATGTGTAACATATAATACAAAGGGAGTTGAGATTTGTAGTGGAAACTATTTCCCAATAGATTAAATTTCTACAGTTGAGTCTAGAAGGGGAAAGAGGGAGAAAAGTAGGCTAGGATACAGTTTGCCATGTTGGAATTTAGCCTGGGTGCCCAGAATGTGGTATATAGTACTTCCCAGTAGTACACATGAGCTCATATGTACAATACTACATATGAGCTTGTTATGCTGGATATTTGGCAATCCTGAATAAGTTTCATGTTGCTAACTTTTACACACAAAATGATAATTTAAAAAAACCTACACTGAAAAAGCAACCAAAATTCCAAGGAAAAGTGACATTTTCTGGGGCTACAAAATGTCCAAGATAGCAACATGGAAGAATCTATGATCACTGGAATATCAAAAAAGGCCGAGAGGGATAGATCACAATGCCAGAGGATGGAGCAGAGCAGACTATTTCACTGCTATATCAAAAACATTAATATACAGGGCAAATTGTTTTTCACTCAATAATGAGATAAGCATCCTTATTCTTCTGAAAAGAGAGTTAAATATATGATAATACTTTACATCAAACACCTCTGGACCCATCAGAATATGCTCTTCTTTCAATAAAGTGTGTAAGGCTCCCCAGTTGCATTGCACAGATAAGTTTGTTTCAAGTGGATGGAGTGAGGTTTCTACTGCAGCTATATTCATTGGGGGATGGCTATCATGTTCACCTGCGGGGGATGTTAATTATTTAAGCTATTGTAAATCTTTCATTACTGAGATACGTCGGCTATCCCTTCACCATTCCAAGTGGTGAAGATACTCATGAACTGTACACGAAAGAAATGAGAAGAAACTTGAGTGAAAGCTATTCATCACTTCAGGAGGTAGGCCTACATTTGAAGTATAGTGCATCTATCTAGTGTGAAGCTTAGATGTATGCTTGATGTTTATACCAACATACATACTACATTAAGTGCATGTGCTGAGTGTGATGAAGCGATCTGTTCTGAATGATAATAATACAGCTTTTATACAGCGCGTACTATGTAAGAGTGGGATCGCTGCCTGTCTTCCAGGAATTTCATACACACCTCATACCCCATGAAGGCCTCAGTTCAAACTGCCTTAAGCATGTGTCTAACTTTATACAAGTTAGAATCCTCACTGACTGAAATGGCACTGTGCACGTGCCTAGAGTTTGGCATGTGCTTAAAGTGCCTTGCTGATTCCTGGCTAGAATACCTGAGTATTCAGGCATGTGCAATCCCGTTTAATTCATAAAACAGGGGTCACTTCACCTGCAATAGCAAATGAGGAGTAATTAGAAATAGCAAGTGAAAAAAGACAGCAAGCCCTTTGTTACTGTTTTGTCTTTACTACTACACTTACTCTGTTCAGCTAGGTGTTTATACAATCTGTGTAAGATCTGAGCACCTAATTAAGAATAATCACTCGGTAACATTTTTCCCTTTCGCTTCCGGTATCTTGTAACATATTAAATCAGCTATTTGCATGGGGGACCCCTAAATCAGGAGATAATTTTTTCCCAAGTCACCAAAGAACCCTTCAGTTATTGCCAACTTTCCATGCCTTTCTCCCCAAGCCCTCAAAGCCCATTGTTACAGCCAGGTGTCGATCGGGCAGTTACCCTGATGGGGTGATCCCTTTAACATAGAGAGCTGGTGCTGCTCCCACATCCTCTTCAGAAAGGGTGCTTTGATCTGTTGGTAGTTCTCTGTTCTGTTCTGTTCCTAGCACAGAGCTTTGATCAATCAGCAGGAGCAGTGGAGTTCAGATCCAAGTTCTCTCTGGCTCTGCGTGCAGCTGTTCAGCCACTAAACTCAATCACTCCCCACACTGAGGGGAGAGGGAAAAGAATGATAAGACCAAACCCTTCCCTCCTTTAATCTTGTCTGTAGGGAGATGCAGAAAGGGGAACCCTCTTCCCCTTTCTAGGGGCCGAAGCGAAGGTTGGAGGAGACTGAGGAGGAGGAGGAAGATGCTCCTACCCACAGCTGACTTTTTGCCCTATGTTTGTCATTCATTGTAAAGGGGAATTATAGAGTCGAGTCTGTAAGGACTCAGAGAATTATAGACAAGTCAGCCTAACTTTGATACCTGGAAAGATACTGGGACAAATTATTAATCAATCAATTTGTAAGCACCTAGAGGACAATGGGGTAATAAGTAATAGGTGACATGGATTTTTCAAGACCACATCATGCCAAACCAGCCTAATTTTCTTCTTTGTCAGGATTACTGGCCTAGTGGGGGGCGGGGGGGGGAGGGGGAGACAGTAGATAGCATAGAATGATTGGACTGGAAGGGACCTCGAGAGATCATCTAGTCCAGTCTCCTGCACTTATGGCAGGACTAAGTATTATCTAGACCAGGGGTGGCCAACCTGAGCCTGAGAAGGAGCCAGAATTTACCAATGTACATTGCCAAAGAGCCACAGTAATACGTCAGGAGCCCCCCATCAGCTCCCCCATCCCCCCGCTCCTAGCGCCTCCCACGCACCGGCAGCCCTGAGGATCAGTGCCTCCCCCTCCCCCTCCCTCTCCCTCTCTTCCTGCACCTCCTGATCAGCTGTTTTGTGGCATGCAGGAGGCTCTAGGGGGCGGGGAGGAGCGAGGGCATGGTAGGCTCAGGGGAGGGGGCGGGAAGGGGTGAAGTTGGGGCAGGGCCTGTGGCAGAGCCAGGGGTTGAGCAGTGAGCACCCCCTGGCACATTGGAAAGTTGGCGCCTGTAGCTCCAGCCCCGGAGTCGGTGCCTATACAAGGAGCCTCATATTAACTTCTGAAGAGCTGCATGTGGCTCCAGAGCCACAGGTTGGCCACCCCTGATCTAGCCCATCCCTGACAGGTGTTTGTCTAACCTGCTCTTAAAAATCTCCAATGATGAAGATTCCACAACCTCCCTAGGCAATTTATTCCAGTGCTTAACTACCCTGACAGTTAGGAAGTTTTTCCTAATGTGCAACCTAAACCGCCCTTGCTGCAATTTAAGCCCATTGCTTCTTGTCCTATCCTCAGTAGTTAAGAACAATAAAATTTTCTCCCTCCTCCTTGTGATATGATATATCTTGATTTTTAGTAAGGCTTTTGACACAGTCCCACATGACATTCCCATAAGCAAACTAGGGAAACTACAAGGTGGGTGCAAAACTGCTGTAAAGACCCTACTCAGAGAGTAGTAATAAGTGGTTGGCTGTCAAATTGGGGGGCATATCTAATGGGGTACCACAGGAATCTCTCCTGGGTCCAGTACTAGTCAATATTTTAATTAATGACTTGGTTAATGGGGTGAAGAGCATGTTTAGAAAGATTGCAGATGACCCCAAGCTGGGAGGGGTTGCAAGCACTTTGGAAGACAGGATTAGAATTTAAAACCCCCTTGACAAATTGGAGAACTGGTCTGAAATCAAGATGAAATTTAATAAAGGAAAAGTAATACAGTTAGGAAGGAAAAATCAAATGCACAACTACAAAATCGGGTATAACTGCCTGGGTTATAGTGGACCACAAATTGAATATAAGTCATCAATGTTGTGCAAATGTGAAAAAGGCTAATATAATTCTGGGGTGTATTAACAGGAATTCCATTGGTAAGACGGAGGAGCTAATTGTCCTATTCTACTCAGCACTAGTGAGCTCTCAGCTGGAGTATTATTTCCAGTTCTTGGTCCCACTGTTTATGAAAGAGGTGGACAAATTGGAGAAAGTCCAGCAGAGAGTCACAAAAATTATTAATGTTTTAGAAAACTTGACCTATGAGGAAAGGGTAACAAAATAGGCATGTTTAGTCTTAAGAAAAGAAGTCTGAGTGGAGATCTAATACGTCTTCAAATATGTTAAGGGCTGCTAAGAGGACGGTGATCAATTGTTCTCCCTGTCCACTGAAGGTAGGACAAGAACAGCCAGGGAGATTTATAATTAGAAAGTTTTTCTAATATCTAACCTAGGGTAATTAAGCTCTGGAACAGGCTTCCAAGGGAGGTTGTGCCATCCCCGTCATTGGGGGTTTTTAAGAACAAGTTAGACAAACAGAGATGGTCTATTGTTACTTGGTGCTTCCTCAGAGCTTGGACTGGACTAGATGACCTCTCAAGGTCCCTTCCACTCTTATATTTCTATGATTCTATGATATTCTTGAAAATGTATACCAACCTGCTCTCCCCAGAATGATTGGGTCAGTGGATCCACATAGTCACAGAGCCACTAGCCCTATTCCCAGCTCCGCCTACCTTCAAAACTCTGATTCCTGCTGGCAGGCAGAGATCCTGAACCCTTTGCACAGACTCCTGCCATCCTACTTCTCTCCCCCTTCAGAGGCATCGTACTGGTTTCACTGTATTTTGGGCCTTCCACATGTGTGAGTGATGGGGTTTGGTGCTTAGGCCCAAACCCTCAAAGGCATTTAAGCCCCAAATTTCTATTAATGGAGGTTAGGAGCCTAAATGCCTTTGTGGCTCTGGGCCTTAGTGCTCATGTGGTTGGTCTCACTCCCACTCTCACACACACGAGAGATGATGAGACATCTGTCTGTGCTGCCAGAATCAGATTTTGCAAATATATCTCTGTGTTAACACAGACCCACCCTTACCTTGCTTAATCCTTCCCTAAAAAGGATTAAATTGGGGCAGATTCTTCTCCTTCATGCATGGGCATTACTTCTATTCAGGGCTGGATTAAGGCAATGTGGGGCCCTGGGCTCACTGTAACATGACCCCACTCCATGCCAAGTTCATCTTCCTTTCTTCAGACTGATATTTTAACATGGCAAGCACAAAGTGGTGCCATTTTCCACTGCAGATATGACCGCATTTCATTAGTGTGTGATGGAACAGTAGAAAGCTGTAGAGCAAAATTCTGCTCTTCTATCTGTAAAGTGAATCTCTAACACACATCTGAGTGTAGATCTTCCACTGACAACAGTTTTATGATCCAAATTTGCAATGGATGTCCATGTTATACAGTTAAGAGTTCTGCAGTACTGGCTGGGGAAAGAATTTTTGCTTCTACTCTGTAAAACAACTCAGGCATTAGGTTTTCTGGATGAAAGGACAGAGGTAGTAGATTATACATTGATAGTGTGAGTTATGCACATGCACTGGGAGTGAAGATGTATGAAACTCATGGAAATCTGCAGGGGGGGGGTTATTCAATCCTTTATTTTACTTCATTTGGTTCTACACACACCTTACTCCAGAGTTTTGCTTTGAGAGCTGGAATTCAAATGAATCCCAAAAATCCAAACTAGGAACAGATATAGAAACACACCAAATACCACTGTCATGTCAAAATGTGCCTGTTTGCCAGTTTAACTTCTGGCAAAGTAATCTATGGTTTCTTATTTTGGTAGGTATAGGGAGCCCATCAAATTGAATCCACCCTCCTCTGTTTCACCCCTGTCCCCAAGGAGAATATGTTATGACATGACACCACCAGTTTTGGCATAGTTTCAGGTTGAAACAATGTGAAACCACAAAAAAAATTTTAAATGGGTTACATATGAAACCATTGACAGGGCCAAGGTTTGCTGAAGTCACTGGAAACTGTCACCCATGTTCAACAAAAAGTTTATAAACTTTGGCAAAAGTGATCTGAGTTTTCTATCTATTCATTCACTCACACACTTAAATGGCCCTGAGCATTGTAGTATCTAAGCATGTTTGTTGCTTACAGAATCTCAAACCAGTTCCAGACTTGTTTATGAAAATGTTGCATGATTTTTCGCTAACTAAGAAGAGAACCTACTCCAGTGGATGTCACAGGATTATTAACAGAGACTCTTGTCTTGTTTTCAGGCTTTAGTATGTCTCAGGCTTAATTTGGAGAAGTCTTACTAAGATTTTTCTTTTTAAATAATAGACTACTCCATTTGATTAAAAATAAAATCATGCCTCAAAAATTGCCTGGATTTTGTGGATCTTTGTGCATTAATACATGACATTAACATAGCAGATAGAAATGTTTTCCAAAAGTAGTTTCTGAAAACCTGTCATTGCACCATCAGGAGCTCACCCAGCTGTCAGAATATGAGCATTTTCCATTGCCGTGGGAAAAGACAAATATTTTGACATCTGCAATGCACCAGCAACATTTTGCATCACAAAGAATAACAGACTCATGGGAGGAAGTATCTCCAAAGAAGAATTCTCAGCTTTTTAGATTTCTCTATATGAATCCTTTACCTTTTAGTCATCACATACCCTGGTAATATTCAGTGCTTCACTGTGACTGGGTAATGTTTATTCATCATTTCTGAGACTGTAAATATTACCCTGGGAAGTATAAAAAGAAAAGCTTTCTCAAGACATCAGAAAAGAAACCTACACACATGAACCTGGGAATTTTCATGGGACATGCTAATCAGATCATATGGCTTTTTCAACTTTCCTCATAAGTATTGATTACTGCTCAGTCACTTTGTTCGCTACATTTTCTCAAAGTGCAAGAAGGAAAGGTGGGGTATAGAAAATAATAGCCTGCTTGCACATTTCCACATTTTGTAAATCACCCATCAACAGCTTTTATTGACAATTTTATGTTGCTTTAACTTTCTGAATATGATTGCTCACCCAGAAAAAGTACAGTTAATATGAGTAATGATTGATTTAGAAATGATTAATGAAACCTGAGATCAGGGCTCTAGAAATATGCAAAGTCTCATAGTTTGGTGTATGGGTTTTTCAAATGAAAGGAATTTGAAGACTGGTTTAAATTAGAGAAAAGTAACTAACAATGACATTGTAGGGGTTCCACATTTAATCGTCCTCAATTATTTCTATATCAGATCTTCCCCATTTACAAGTCTAAAGAGGATTTTTCTAACTGTTGGTATTGCAATCTCTGGTCTGAAAATCAACCTGAATTCTTGCCGCCTCTTGTATTTATCATCACCATCAAGAAAAATTCAGTAATCAGAAATTAGCTAAGAGGTTTGTTGAACATTCATGAAGCAAAATCACCAATTCAGAGGTGTATTAGCTCTGCAGTGCCTAATGCAGCAAAGACTTGTTTTATTAGTAATTAAGCAGATAAGCAACCTTACAGGGAGCTAGCATGAGCATGCATGAACTTAAATGAAAGCAGCAGTCAATTCTGCTACCCTTGTTATCTTTGCAATGATTCTCACATTTAAAAGGTTAAAACAAATTCTCAGCGTTGGATGTCTGGCAATTCAATCTTAACTTTGACCTAAACTTTTTTCACTCCAAGGTCACCTCTCTCTCTCTCTCTCACTCTCTGGACCAGTGGTTCTCAACTTGTTTACCATTGTGGGCTGCATATGCAGCTCTCTATGTGTTATGTGGGCCGAATCCACACAATATATATACTACCTGTATGGCCCTGAGGATATCTGATAGCCCACAGCTGTGTAATGATTGGGCCATGGATTGAGAACCTCTGCTCTGGACTGTTTCCATGATCCTTTCTCACAGATTCCAGAGGGTCAATCTTTTTCTAAGTCATGTCCTTTCTGCTACCATGCCTATCTTTGCTCAGATAGACACTACTCTGTCACTGCTATTCTCACAGGTAGCGCCCTGGGCGTGCATAGTCTACTGTGATAGCAACAGAACATTCCTCTGTCATCATAGTATGTGGGATAATAAAGGTAGCCATATTTTTGATGGTACAAGCTGTAAATGGTTTTATTTAATTAGAAAAATATGTTTTATTGCACTCTGAAAAAGTTTCCCCCAGGGAATAAAACCACAGTATTTTCTAAATGTGTTTAAAACAGTCAGAACACACGTCAAACCTTGTTTAAAAATGGTTATACAGGTCTCACTGGTTTCTCTTACGCTTGGCTGTCCCTGTATCATTGACAGGGAGCTACCACACGCAAAGAATGGTGCACAGCTGCCTAGTGCCTTTGCTCAACACTGAAGAGGCCCTAAAAAGAAGAAGGGTTTCTTCTGGCTATGTATACACTACTGCTTACGTTGGTATAAGTTATGTCAGTCAGGTGTGAATAAGCCACCCCCAGGAGCGACGTAAGTCACACCGACCTAAGCACTGGTGTGGACAGCGCTATGTCAGTGGGAGAGCTTCTCCTGGCAACATAGCTACTGCTGCTCGCGGGGACTAGAGTAATTAAGTCGACAGGCGAGCTCTCTCCTGTTGGCTTAGAACAGGGGTCGGCAACCTTTCAGAAGTGGTGTGCCGAGTCTTCACTTATTCACGCTAATTTAAGGTTTCGCGTGCCAGTAATACATTTTAACCTTTTTAGAAGGTTTCTTTCTATAAGTTTTTAATATATAACTAAACTATTGTTGTCAGTAAAGTAAATAAGGTTTTTAAAATGTTTAAGAAGCTTCATTTAAAATTAAATTAAAATGCAGAGCCCCCCGGACCGGTGGCCAGGACCTGGGCAGTGTTAGTGCCACTGAAAATCAGCTCGTGTGCCGCCTTCGGCACGCGTGCGATAGGTTGCCTACCCCTGGCGAATCCTGTGGCACCTAGCAGCACTACAGAGGTGCAGCTGCCTTGGTGCAGCCGTGCCGCTGGAAGCTCTGTAATGTAGCCAGAGTCTTAGGGATCACATCTGAAATGCCAACGTCTGTTTGCATGTCAGTAGCATGATGGTGGCTGTTCAGTTAAAATGTGAAGCCATAAGGGGAGGGAGGGATGGTGACCAAAAGTATCATTTTTAGATTAGAAGAAGGGGATTCTTATAGAGTGCCAAATCCAGAGGCACTTTGAGATGAGTATTAGCAGAATGCTTTGGTGTCTATATCTGAGAAAAAAATAGCTCAACACCACCAAGTGTCTCTCTGATTCCAGCTCAGCTAAATGTAAGATGAGAAGGAGCTGTCTTGGTTGCTTATATTGTCCATGTTGTTGCACTTATGTATTGTAAAAAGGACTCCTGGGTTTGAGACTTCTTGTGCATATTTAAAAAATGGTTGTTTCCTTCAGTACATGATGGATGGTATGTAACATAACATTATCCCATGCAATGTGATGCAACATTGCATAAAGCTATTACGTTTGCCCCTGAGCACCAGGGAGCATAAACATTGGTTTTAAAGAGCTCTCTTCACACTCAAAATATTCCCAAGTACTTTTCAAACCAAAGTGCTGGGTTGGATGGAGGCAGTCACAGTGGTCATTACACACTCAGCAATAGTTTATGCACAGCCATGGACATCAAAACTTGTGCTTTCTTTGATATAGGGAGAGTCTGTTGGCCTGATCAGTGGCACTATAATGTTAATCCACTGTGAATATTTGCTCTTATGGAAACGCCAATGTCTTTGATGTTTTCTTGTTTAGGGGCATTATAAATAAATAGAGACGTTATATTTGATAGGTGCGAGCCAATAATAGTATCTCATAACAATAGGAATTAAAACACTGGTCTTTCATGTGGTCATAGTTAATGTTCTACAGATGAAATCTTGACCCCCTAATTGAAACTGACATATCTGAAAGGATTAGGAATCTATATTGGAATCGTCTTATCTCTTCCCTGCCCCCATTTTATAGCACATTTAGTCATAAGCAACCTTAACCTTCAGTTTCTTTTGAAATATGATACGGGTGACGACAAGGCTATGTGTGCAGTTCAAGGGCCATATTCTTCCCTTAGCAACTATTACGCGGAGGTCAGTCAGGGAAGACTCTAGCCCAGTCTTCGTTTGCTGCAGGAAGCAGAAAGCTATATTTAAGACAGCTTACATACCAAAAACTTTGCCTGAGTATATACTGGTTAACATGAGGAACAACACTGAGTAAAACCATTGCACACAATTCAGATACCAGTACATTCAGATTTCTTGAACGAAGGATCACAAGGCTGGGGTGATATAATACAGTAGAGGACAACTACGATTTATGGGCGTGCATCACACCTAGTTTTGTACCTATTAGGAATAAGCCATGATTCCTGGCCAGGTTTTTGGCTTAAGTATTATACTTGGGAACAATAAGGCATTAACATTTATGATAATACGTTGCTCCGCTGTTTGTATGTTTCAGGGACCTTAGAGAAACAAAGACAGGATCCCTGCCCTGAAGCGTTTATAATCTCTATTCAATCATGATATGACAAACGAGTCATAAACAAGAGTGGTAGAAGGGGAAAGGGAGAACGAGGGTTATATAATACAGTTACTCAGTATGGCATTGAGGTGGGGTGTACAGACCCCTCACTGGGCAGTGGGGGGTTAGGAATTTGATGCACCACAGGGAAAAGGGTGAGTTCCAGGAGAAGTTTTGACTTGTTTCATGCAGGTAGTTTTATAAGTGACAATGTACCATACAAATCTGCCCTTGGTACAAATGCCAATGAAGAAAGCTTCCATCAGTTAGGATCTCAGCTCCTGAGGAAGTAAATAAATAAGCCAATAGTTAAACATTTGTAAACTAAATTTTGCAAATAAAACCCACCTTTTATTTTAAACCATGTGGCCAATTTCTAGCCTGGTGTCCTACAGTCTGTGCAAAGTGGGGTGTGCCAAGACAATATGTTAATGTCCCACACTTGGTACAGAGACAATTAAGGAAGCAATCAGGTAATTCTTAGAAACTCCCTGGGAAGCATGAAAGGGGAAACAGCGGTGTCCGGTCACCACCTTACCTTAATCCTGATCTAGTCCTGATGAAATCTGCATCTGATTCTGTAAGGTATGCCTAATTTTGTGACAACATCATTAACAAATTGGGCAGGCCGACATTTGTAAAATGGTTTTAACTCTGCATGTGATCCATTATTGCATGTTTCACAACTTTTTGCACGCCTCCCTGCTAAGATTTTTTTTAAAGGATCCAGTTAATTACTACTGAACTAGAGTGGGCTTCTACCATCATGATCAGTGTTACTGCAAAGGGATTTATAATGACAACTATTCTCTTAATGTGCTATTGGCTTCATCTTATATTCCCAAGAAATGCATTTCCCGGCATTGGTAGATTTCAAATTAATTTATACATGGAAAGCGTGGTTTTTTCCCTAAGTTAATTCCTGTCATGCCGACAGCAATCTTCTGATATGAAACACTGATCAGAATATCAATCAGGAATGTATTTGATGTCTGGTTTCCACCACATCAAAAACATTGAAAAGGCAATGAAAGGGATATGTATAATTAAACACTAAGTACATATTGCAAAGCAGAAAATGATGTAACCCATATAATACATGCTGTAAAACACAGAAAGCAGAAATATTATAAACAAACATATACCCACTATGGTGAGTGCTGTCGTATCCACAATAGTTAAGGCTGAATTCTGACTTCCATTGTAATCCCCCTTTTTCAGTGACTTCTTTTTGGCAAACAAATTCTTGTAACATAGAAAGTTCTCTTGCTTGGCTCAGCCAGGAGAGGAAATTTTTTAGAATGTTTGAGCAAAATTAACCCTGGTTTCCTGGTCAGATAATGCCCAGTTATGCATAGGTGTAGAGACAGACTGTATTTATCTCTTCAAAATTCCTGCTGTGATATCAGTTTCATAAGGTATTCTTCACTACCTCTCTTGTGAATCAGCTGCTCTGGTTTACCTTAAGGCAGCTATATTTCAGTGACGGGAAATGTGACCTTTATACATCCCTTATTAAGAAGGATCTACTGAATTAGTGTCAAGTATCAGAGGGGTAGCCGTGTTAGTCTGGATCTGTAAAAGCAGCAAAGAATCCTGTGGCACCTTATAGACTAACAGACGTTTTGCAGCATGAGCTTTCGTGGGTGAATACCCACTTCTTCGGATGCAAAAGATACTGAATTATTATATTTTGACTGGACTATTACTATACAAATCAGAGAAAGGGAAGATCTGTCAGGTCATCTGCTCCATCCTTTCCATGTGCTTGTTCTCTACAAGCAATATAGTGTGTGTGTATGCATATAAAACACTCAAACACCTCTCCTTTCCCCCAGGAAAAAGCATCAGTAAGGCAAACTGGCTAATACATAGTTGATTTACCGGTAGTTTCCCGGCTGGAGATTACTAGAGCTGAAGCTGGTTGCTACAAGAAATGAAGACTAGTAAACCTCTACTTAGTGCTATTATAGGCTGCTGCCTCACTAAAAAGACAGAGGATTCCTATCTGATTTTAATGCAATGTGCTATGGGCAGCAGTCTATGAATCAGTGTTATAAAGAGATAGTGACGTATATTAATTACCCTCCCTGAATCCTGGATTTACAGGAGGGAGTCATATGATAATGTAATTTCGTAACTATTACATCAGAAGTATCTTAATGTGTGGCCTTATAGCTTTCACTATTTTATCCGTTCACATAGGTGATTGGAGATGATGATTCATAGTCACAAACAAACTCACATTATTAACTAATAATAATTATTGTGATTTATATGGTGCCCTAGGCATGCATGATAAGGGCACTGCACCTAGGGACTTGCAATTGGCTGCATACAGATTTCACAGTCATTAAAGATATCATGAACTCACGGTGGGTGGGACTAGTGATGTGACTTGCAAGTACAAAGGCTCTTGGAAGCATTTTATTTATCCATTTGTCAACGATTCCAGATCATACATTGCCCCGCTGCACCCTGGAGATCAGTCAGTGGACAGGCTGGGGTCAGGGGCACTTTGGAGGAGGCGTAAGCGGGTCAGAGATAGGGGCTGTATTCACTTTCCTAAGCATCTCCATCTGCATTTGGAAGGAAGAGCAGGCAACTGCTGCAGTGCCTCAGGCCATGAGCAGGGGCAGAGCCATGAGAGAGTTGCAGAGCCTGTTTAGAGGCGCATGCCTTTTATGTGGATGGTCCTGTGTCCCTGAGATCTGTGCCACAGACTCACTGTGCCACTTTTGACAAGTTGTTTAATCACTATGCCTCTCTTACCTCATCTGTCACAAAGTCTGCACAGCTGTGTCAATTGCTTTGAGATCTACAGGTGAAAAATGTTATCTAAGTACTAAGTGTCATTGTTTCTATTATCTAGGTCTTATGTGATCCTCATTGTCAGAGTTTCTGAGCACATCACAACCACTAAAGGATTTTATCCTCCCAATGCTTCTGCAAGCAAAGGAAGTATTCTTATCATAATCTCCATTGTGAAGATGGGAAATGGAGGCACAGGGTAGGTTAAATGATTTGCTCAAAGTCAAACAGCTGTCTGACTAGGGAACAGACCTCAGATCTCCTGAGTCCCAGCCCAGCACCTTAACCACAAGACCATCCTCACTCCTGTACTGCAGGTATGCCCATGGGCTGTACTCATCTCCATTATAATGTACATCTTTCTTTCTTTTCATCCTATTAAGTGATCATCTGGACTTTGGATAGACAGCTCCTGAGGGACGATTAGTGGTGGAAGGCTATCTGAAAGAAGTGTGTTTTGAGGAAGTATTTGAACGATGAGTGAGTCAATAGATAAGACTGTGGGGAAATTGTGGGCCACAATTTTGTTTTGGAAACCACAACTTTTAACA
Organism: Platysternon megacephalum; assembly: GCA_003942145.1. NCBI lineage: Eukaryota > Metazoa > Chordata > Testudines > Platysternidae > Platysternon > Platysternon megacephalum. The sequence goes on from QXTE01000058.1 coordinate 7,740,544, forward strand.
CACCCCAAAGCTTTTTATAGTTGCTGCATATTTGCGAGGCATTGTGACACCATGTGACAGCTAGCAATGCCACTCACTTAGATTTGGCCTGGCCACCCTGCCGAATTTGAGTGAGTGGTGATGTGATCTGGCCCCACACCAAAACTGGGGCCTCAATCTCTGAACCAAAAAATCATGACTTTCATACAGCATGCATATTACTCACTGGAATGCTAATGGAAATTAGACACCAGTTCTGAGACGAGAGTAAAATATAACCAACCCTAATTAATGTAAGTTCTACTCACATCTGGCTGATTTAGAAAGAAATTGCTCTGCCTGTGAAAGTGTTTTTTCTTCATGGATTTCTTTCAGGTGGCAGGGAGAACCAGGGCAGCCTGTGAGGAACCAGAATGCCCAGAAAGTAAAGGCTGTGAGGTGTACAGTAAAGCCCAGAAGGTGGTGTTCATAAGCTGGCCTAGTCCTCAAGGACAACACAGGACAGTCATAGTTCGTGCATTAATAGTAGGGAAACACTCTCAAGCTGGTTTGCCTGCTGATCTGGAAAATTATAGTTCATGTCACAGCAGACTTCACTGGCTGCTTCCCATAACCGTCCCCCACACAGACCCCTAAATCCTGTCTATGTGTTATGTTATATGTGGTATTTTTACAATCTAGCCATTTAAAAAAGAGCTACATGGGTGGTTACATTGGATGTATCGGAGTAAGCTACATAAGCATAGACCTTATTGCTGAGTTACTTGCCCTAGTTAGGGGCACTTTTGTGTGGCATAAGCCAGGAGTAGAGTGCTTTTATTCAATAGCATAAAGGCTGAGTGTACTCCTTGGTGAGCTTGGCACTTTGATGTGCAAAGTCTGGGGCGGGGAATGACTGTATCCAATATTTCCTTGGAATTGAGTCATTGTTAAATGAACAGAACATGAACACAATGCACATGTACCTTTTGCTGTACCAAACACGGAACTCTAACTTTTCAATGCAGGAAACATGACATACTTGGAAAGGAGGCACACACAATTAGCAAAAGCTAATGTAGCAGAAAACTAGGCATGATGTGAAAATAATATATCAGACAACAATTTCTGTGGCTTTGTTTTTATGCTCCTCTGCAGAACCAGTCCTGGGGTTATGAAATCAAGTGTGCCCACATCTTGAATACTGCATGCACATCTGATCATTCCATCTAATATATATAATATAGGAATTGGAAAAGGTTCAGAAAAGGGCAACAAAAATGATTAGGGGTATGGAACAGCTTCCATATGAGGAGAGATTAAAAAGACTTGGACTTCTCAGCTTGGAAAAGAGACAACTAAGGGGGGATATGACAGAGGTCTATAAAATCATGACTGGTTTGGAGAAAGTAAATAAGGAAGTGTTATGTTCTCTTTCTCATAACAGAAGAACTAGGGGCCACCAAATGAAATTAATAGGCAGCAGGTTTAAAACAATCAAAAGGAAGTATTTTTTCACACAACACACAGTCAACCTGTGGAACTCCTTGCCAGAAGATGTTATGAAGACCAAGACTATAACTGGGTTCAAAAAAGAACCAAGGGTTGGTCCTGCTTTGAGCAGGGGGGTTGGACTAGATGACCTCCTGAGGTCTCTTCCAACCCTAATCTTCTATGATAGATAAATTCATGGAGGAGAGATCCATCAATGGCTATTAGCCAGGATGGGCAGGGATGGTGTCCGTAGCCTCTATTTGCCAGAAGCTGGGAATGGGCGACATTGGATGGATCACTTGATGATTACCTGTTATGTTCATTCCCTCTGCAGCACCTCACACTGGCCCCAGTTGGAAGACAGGATACTGGGCTAGATGGACCTTTGGTCTGACCTAGTATGGCTGTTCTTATTTTCTTGTGTTTTGAACATGGTTTCCCTTACCCTTGGGACCCCAAAATGCTAGGGCTAGGTGCAGCAGCATTAACAATGTCTTCTTATTTTAAACAGGAAGAAAATGGAAGTGCTGAGAGCAGTGTGGGAAGTGAAGGTGGGGGAGGGCATCTTAAGAAACTAGTGCATCATCCATACCAGACAATTGTTGTATTACCCCTAAAACTCAGTTACACTGACACTGATCTTCTGTTTGCTTCAGAAGCAATGGATATGAAAGTGTTCAAGTTAACGACAGAGAGTAAGTTTGATCCCAAATATGGTTAACATCGTGCCTGCAAACTGAAGCCTGAAGGTGACCTCTACCTATTTGAGGATGGATGAGCTTATCTCAAAACGCTTGGTCTGACCCAAAAGCTGAGCGCTTGGGTTTTCCTTTATTAAATTATTGTCTAACATTTATATTACAGTGGTGCCTAGACACTGCAGTCAGATTTGGCATCCCATTGTGCTAGGTACTGTACAAATGTATAAATAGGGCCTCCGATTTTCAGTTTTATCTGATAAACACCAATAAACCACCCCCAATTAAAAAAGAGGGGGGAGGGAGAAAGAAATTGGTGTTTATATAATAAACACCAGAAATGGTTACTTGTATCTAAGGGCTTGTCTACATGGAGCAGAATGCAGACTACGGGGGTGTGATGATTTGTAAAGTGCACTAACGTGTTCCACCTTAATTGGTCCATGTAGACCCTGCTGGTGTGCACCAAAATTTCCCTAGTGTGCTTTAATGTAGTGCTGTTTGAAACAATACTATGTTAAAGCACACTAGGGAACACTACAAAAAGATTCTTTGTATACACTGCACACGTTCTAGTTTGACCTCCTGTATAGCACAGGCTATGGGGGAGCTAGGCAGAAGCTGAAGGTCGGGAGGGTGGCTGGATTGGGGCTGTGTGGGAGCTGGAGGGAAGTGCATTTTGGAATTGGGAAAGGGGCCCTATTCTTGCACCAGGGCCATACTTTCAGGTAGTTCCAGAGAGATAAAAAGAGAGCCAGTTTTAGTGACTTTCTAGCAAAGCAGTGCAGACCCAGAGAGGTTGGATAAGCTTCAGATGAGCATCCAACCTGATAGCTGTGTATGTGAACCAAACCGAACCCAACCTCTGAAATGCTTCAGTTTCTGCTGCATTTGAGGGGATCAAACAGTCTGGATTGTTAGCAAAACCACGACAGCCCCCACTGGATATCAAATGACACTGGACTCTGACCTGACTNGTGGAGCAGAATGCAGACTACAGGGGTGTGATGATTTGTAAAGTGCACTAACGTGTTTCACCTTAATTGGTTCATGTAGACCCTGCTGGTGTGCACCAAAATTTCCCTAGTGTGCTTTAATGTAGTGCTGTTTGAAACAATACTATGTTAAAGCACACTAGGGAACACTACAAAAAGATTCTTTGTATACACTGTACATGTTCTAGTCTGACCTCCTGTATAGCACGGGCTATGGGGGAGCTAGGCAGAAGCTGAAGGTCGGGAGGGTGGCTGGATTGGGGCTGTGTGGGAGCTGGAGGGAAGTGCATTTTGGAATTGGGAAAGGGGCCCTATTCTTGCACCAGGGCTGTACTTTCAGGTAGTTCCAGAGAGATAAAAAGAGAGCCAGTTTTAGTGACGTTTCTAGCAAAGCAGTGCAGACCCAGAGAGGTTGGATAAGCTTCAGATGAGCATCCAACCTGATAGCTGTGTATGTGAACCAAACCGAACCGAACCTCTGAAATGCTTCAGTTTTTGCTGCATTTGAGGGGATCAAACAGTCTGGAATGTTAGCAAAACCACGACAGCCCCCACTGGATATCAAATGACACTGGACTCTGACCTGACTTTGGGGCTTCAAATTCCCATGATTCCCTTTCACATGTTGTAGGCCACATCCAGGAGCCCTTATTTAGTTCTTATTTCAGCAAAACACTCACATTTAGACATCTTCAGAGTCTGGCAAACCACTCTGTCCCCTTTGCAGCTCTTTGATAGTGTCACTTCCGCAAAGCCCTGAATGTCCCCATCTCTTCTGCCCATCACGTTCGGTGCCCATGCACAAGTTATATAATGTTTTTAAATGTTTTTGGTTTCCCTAATAAACCACATTTGGCACTGAAGTTGTTCACTGGATTATTATATAACAGGGCTGGGCCTTGGATGTGCACAGACAATGAAGGTATAGTTTTATGAGGACTTAAAGTACTAATTTTGCAGAATGTTCTCCTTGTCTCATGACTGCTCCCAAAACAGCCAGGTGGACAAAAGAAAAGAAACTCTACAAAACAATGAAGATTACATCAGTATGAAGATCAAACATCCAAAGAGAACACAGCAATATAAAATTGTGACTCATTCCCGTAAAAATCCAAAATGCCTGGGTTCACTCACTGAGCCAGTCTGCTGTACAATTATATAAGGTGCAGGGACTGGTAGGCAGCCCTCTGTCAATTACTCCTGCCCAGCTGTGGATTCTTTGCTTGATGATAATTAGTTAACCCCTTCCAGGCAGGCTCAGGGGTCAGAATTTTTTTTATAGAGCAGATGTTAATAGTTTATCTGATGAATTTAGCTCCCTGCCCCCTTTTCAGATTAGCTAGGAACAGACTGCAGGTTGGATTTGAAGTCAGTAGAGTTATTCTGATATTAAAAAGGTGTGAAAGCAGAATTGGGCCCTTTCATTTTTACACCTGACTCTGAATTGTTTTTCAGTGAGCAGTTGTGACCAATTTCAATCAAATTCAGAGATGGTTCACTTAGTCTCTTCACTATTCCTTATTGCTTAATAACGATGTGTGATTGGTCAACTGAGTCACACAGGATTTTTTTTTCAGCTCACTCACAGTGAACATCTATGTGAACAGAAATTCATTCATGCAAATGAGCTGCAGCCTCATTTTCACTTAAGACCGTATCCAAGATCTGAACACAAAGCCCCAGAGGTGAAAAGAAAGCTCGTTGAACTGAAAGGAAACCAGAGTAACAGCAGACTCATACAAAAGGGGATTTTATGCTAAAGGCAAGTTATACATTTAAGGGCCAAATGTACACCCTCAACATAGGCATTTGGAAAAGTGGGAACTCACTTTTGCCTGTGTATGTTGGAAAATTTTATCCTTAAAGTGAGGTTATGGTGAGAAAAGTGACTTTGTAAAAATTATACCTTCTTATGCAGCAGCTCTGCTTTCTGAGTACCCTGAGATGAATCTACTTCCTCTAGTGATGCAAATAAGTTTTGTATTACTTTTAATAACAGTTAGCACATCAATGAGAATGTGAGCTGGAATCTATTCCATTGTGGCTCATGATTCATCATGATTCATCAACAGAATGATTAACAAAGTTCCAGCTGCAGGACCAAATATGCCCTCAGCCACACCTCGGCAACTGCTATCACTGAAGATAGCTGAGGGCATAATATGGGGACAACAGGGTTGCCTATAGAAGGTGACCAAGAGCAGGATTTTGCCCTTCAAGCTTCATTATTGGTGGTGATGCATGAGCCTAAGTTTCCCTTTCAGGCCCCAGGTTGACGTTGCAGGACTGGCAGTTAGAAAAGCCATCATTGTACCTGCAAACTGAGAAGTCTGATCTAGGAACCACTGAGAGGCAATAAACATGGAATGCCACAATGCCAATTTGAGAACTGCTTTTCAGAACAGTACCACACTATTAGGTCTTGTAGTGCCAAAATCTGACTAACCACAAAGACATGTCCAGCTGTTTCTTGTCGTATAAGAATGCTGTGCTAATATCAGTGCAGAGTGGGCAATCCACTGAACAGATGGTTTTCAGTGAGATACAAATATTGAGATTTGAATCCATATATGCACCAAGACTGCCATTGACTTCAATGGGCTTTGGATCAGGACCCACAAGGTATGCCAAGAATAGACTGACTTCACCCAGCAGTCTTCCAACAACTAATCCAGACTGGTATATGAAGCAGGCAGTGTAGTTACTTTTACTTGTGTTACAACAAAAGAGGTTATTTAACAATTTCAAATCTTGCTTTTGAGCCAGACTAGCAAGCAGTTAATTATGAGAGTTATTGCTCATGACATTTCAAAATAATTAAAAAAAAATCAAATCCCAAATGTGACTAATCCTGAAATCCGTGGAATGAATGGACTATCCCAGGGTAAAAGTAAATCATGGGCGATTATCTCCTTCATGTGAGAGGCAAGTTCTAACAGTTACCAAACAAATCCCTCTGACTCACTGGGATTGCTTGTATTACTTCTGATCCTCCTAGAAAGGAAAAGGCAGGGTGGTGGAGTAGCTGCACGTTTATTTTTCTACGGACTATGAGAGTGTCAGCACTCAGCAAAGTGGCTGCCGTGAGCTGTACCTACAGTACCCCGAATGGGAAACATAACTTAAAACACAGAGAATGGCAAGTACTTCACAATGTGTGGTATGCAGCCGGAATATTTTTTCTCAGTTTTACATTTTATTTTTTTTTAATTCTCAAGAAAGGTATTGGCTGGACAGCCCTGGAAGCAGGTCCTCCCCTTATCCTAGGGATGACAAATATTTGCTCCTTACTTGACTCTTATATGTACGCCTACCATTTGCAGTTATTTGTCACTCACTCACTCATGCCCGTCACCCCAATCGGGGTATGGGCCGCCAACCACAGATCTCCAGAGTCCTTTATCCTGGGCCATTTGCTCTAGCTGGTCCCAAGTATAGCCCATTTTTATGCTATCAGCCTGAAGATCGCGTCGCCAGGTGTTTCTTGGACGGCCTCTTTTCCGCTTGCCTTGGGGGTTCCACCGCANAAAGGTCACGTCGCCAGGTGTTTCTTGGACGGCCTCTTTTCCGCTTGCCTTGGGGGTTCCACTGCAATGCCTGTCTAGTGATGTTGGTTGGCTGCTTGCGTAATGTGTGTCCTATCCAACCCCACCTTCTCCTTCTAATTTCTTCCTCTGCTGGGAGTTGACAGGTCTTCTCCAAGGGGTAGATAATGCCTAGTAGGGTCAGGTTGTTACTCCTCATCTCTGCTGCGACCTGCGCCGTCTTTCTTAACTCGTACATGGTCCTCACATTCCATGTACCAATGGTAATCCTCCTGGTTGCAAGAAGGGTAATCGGCTTAGTGGCTTCCTCACGACTTTCACCACTCAGCGTCATACGTCCTCGAATTGAAGACCCTTCTTTTTCCAGGCTAAAAGTCTCTGTTATCTCTATTGTTGGCATTTCTGTAGCAAGTTGATTTTTTACGGGGTGGAGTTGCTAGCCCCACGCCCAACCCTCCTCCTTTATCCTGACTTGGGACAGGCAGATGGCCCCAAAGGACCTCTCTGGTGGAGTTCAGTTATTTGTACTCAGCACATATTAAAATGGACATTGAATATTTGTAGCTACTACCACATGTGTACTCCGTTTATGCCAGACTCTGGGGCTTCCTTGGTACTTATAGCCCAGTATGTAAGGCTTTTCTGAACCTCCATTTCCAAACGTGTGGTGCACCGTGCGGTTGCCTCAGAGTTTGAATGCAGCTGCAGTGGGATCCAGTCCAGGGCTTATTGTATCCCATCTCCTCTGCTCCCAATCCTGGTGCAGAAGACCCCTCCACCATTACTCACTCCCACTGGCCTTCCCAGCTCCAGAATGATCCTTGTTCCTTTTCACTGCTAGATCTCTCCCTCCTGACCGCACCCCTTCAATGCATCCCTCTTGTCCCTTCTCATTGTTGGCTCCCCATTTCACTCTATTCCAGATCCAGATCTCCCTCCTGTTCCCTCTTTCTGGTGGCTCCTACCCACCGAGCTTCCAGCTGAGGTTTCAGAACTTCCATCCCACCTGGTTCCCTTTCTGGAGTGGCAATTAGTGTGTATTGCGATGGTAGTTTTATAACATGGATGCTTTTTTAGTAGGGATTGGAAGGTGTCCAGCTTTAATTTCATATAGGCCACGGAACATCCACCCGATGATATCTCTATGTCACTACTAAAGTGGTATGAAATATTTTGGCCAAAAGGTTTTTCAGAGAAAAAGGCAGATTTGACAACACCTAAACCTTTCATGAATTTGTGTCAGTTCTGTTGAATTATTCATGTAAAAAAAAACAACAACAAAAAAACAACTTTTGGACATTTTCAAAATGAAATGTCTTGATTTTTCTATTCAAAATATTTTTTCATTGAGAAATTTCCTTCAATTTTATTTTAAAAAACCCAACCCTGCTAGATATGCTCAAAATAGGACAAAATATTTTGTTTAACTACAGATTAATTTTTTTCAACTTTTTGATTTGCCAAATTTTTTTATTTTTTTTTCAAATTTGTTTTCTGGTCAACCTGAAATGTTATTTTTAATTTTTTTTTTTTAATTACCAGTGAACTGAAAAGTCAGTTATTCGCACGGCTCTAGTTGCTACCATATTTGAATCAGTGACCTAGAGATTAATGGTTCTGTATTCCATTACCATTTCCTTGAGCCACTGAGCCTTCCTGATAGGGTGATCTAACAGTGTATGGGTGTGCTATACAAATACCAGAATGCTGGTTAATAGCTTCAAGAAAGTCATGTCTAAATGTTTATCTAGAAGTATTTAATTTTGCCTAGAGAACTGGGATAATTTCCCTCAAAGGGACATATTGTTATATGTTTATCTGCTTGAGAAAACTTGGGAGAAACTTCTCCCATCTGAATGTTGTTCATACTATTACGCACTTGTCCGTGTTATGGTTCTTTACTGGTGTTGAGTCTAATTTAATTCTGTAAGTGTTCTCATGGTGTCATCAGTTTACTGCTGGCTGTCAGGTGATAAATGGTTCCTTTTGTTGAATACACTGCTAATTCATGAAAAGTAATTATTAAGTAGCATGCCAAAGCGTGCCTAATATTAGAGCTACATGGGCATGTCTGAGGTACTCTGCTTACAACATTTGCGGCAAATACAGCTGTCTTGGCTCCATCCTGATTCTATTATTGTGAACAACTGTGTATAGTAAAAGTCATTCTCCCTGAGATAGCATGAACTAGGAAGATTTAAAGAACAGAAACATTGGTCCAAAATCATCTCTGGTGTAATGCCACTGACTTCATTGGAGTTACACCAGAGAAGAATTTGTCCCTAATATGCAGTGCATTGTAACACCTTGGCACTAACCAAGAGATTCTAACACACCATATGTAACCAGAAATAACTTTGACTTGCCATAACGTTTGTCTCAGGCTTATTTAGCAGACAGCTCTACTCTTGTGTACGTGGGAATTGTTACTGAATGTATTACTTTGCCTAATGAATCCCACATAGCTGTATAGGGGTTAGCTACAGATCATTTGTCTGAGGGAGTTCTGAATACCTTATAAGCTATTGAATTGCATTAATAGTAAATAAAGTTTCCATAGACTGTCCCTAGGAAGAAACATGCTTTTCTTGCCAATTGCGTGTTAGGGGTTGGAACGTTCGGGAAGAGGGACAAGTGCTTTTTCAGGTCTCTTCCCTATTTCCCCTCCAGTAGGAATCCTTGGCTAGAATCCTGAACCACTGCAGCTTATCAGTCTATTCTGACAGCAACTGGAAATCACAGTGCAATCTCTTCTGGCACAGGCTACATTTTCAAAAAATGCATTTGAATGGCTTGTTAGCTACCCAAGAATTTAGATACATCCAGTCAAATCAGCAGCTGTGCTTCTGAAATTCCATATACATCCTAATATCCCACTGATTCCAATGTACTGGTATAGTTACAAGGAGTAATTGGATAGCATTCAGAATGACAGGAACAATGGTTCAGTGGTTAGGACGCTTGTCTGGACTTGGGAGCCCTAGATTTAATTCCCTGACTCAAGCAAAGACTTCCTCTGTGATCTTGGGAAGTCACTTAGGGTATGTCTACACTTGGAGCTGGCAGTGTGATTCCTAGCTTGAGGAAACATGCTTGCACTAGCTGTCATTAAGCTAGCATGCTAGAAACGGAAGTATAGCTACGGTAGCATGGGCTAGCTGCCCACATACGTACCTGTGGGATCCAGATGGGTTAGTACTCAGGGCAGCTAGTCCCTGCTGCTAGCATGGCCACAATACTGTTTTTAGCAAGCTTGTGCAAGTATGTCTCCTTGAGCTGGAGATCACAGCTCCAAGTACAGACATATCAGTAGTCTCTCTGTGACATCTGTAAAATGGGGATAACCGCATTTTCTTACCTTACAAAGCTAAATATGTGAAGAGATTGTGAGCTGCTCGGGTACTGGGGCAATATTAGTACTTCAAAACAGATAGAATGGGAAGATTTTAGGCTGAATGTCAGGACGGTAGATTCCTCAGGAAATTGGTCTTAGGGAAAAGAAAAAGCATTGCACAAATCAAAACCCTGACCTTTCTATACTGAGTCGCGGGGGGGGGAGGGGGGATTTGGGAGCAGGGGAGGAGCAAGTACTGAAACAGGGAAGCAATGTGAAGGATTCCTGCTGATGTGGGGCAAACTAGCTCAGAGGATAGTTTGAGGAGAACCTGCTCTGTAGTGCTCCTTTAACAGTAGATTCTGTCAGGCCCCAGCATGGGTAGTTGGGTGGGGAAGCATTCTTTCCATCTGCATTCACCTTGCACATAGACAGGCCATTCATCTGATTCGAAGCTGGACCGTCCTGTTTTTCTATGGTTTGTCCCTGTCTGGTACTGATATAAAACTAGACGTGGTTTTGTCTGGTCTCATCATGGGTGCACAAAGGATGCCATTTAGCTGAGCACACTACTCTGGCTCCACCAGCATGACCTCGCTTGCACTGTATGTACGAGGTGACGCTGTTGGGGGCTGTGCGGTGTGCTCTGCAAAAGGATGTCCTTTATGTGGCATGACCTCGCACGCACCATGTGTGTTAGGACATGCTGGTGGGGGCAGGCCCATGCTGTTCTGGAAGTCCTGAATACTGGGGACGTGTCAGTGGCCACCTGACTTTCACAAGGACCAACTCCATAGCAATCTGTCCCTTATAGTATCCCTGGGAGTGCAAGGCACCATAGTCCTGTTGCATCTGCCTCTGTATCATGAAGTATCTGCCTCTGTACCATGTACTAAGAAGGTGCACTGGAGGAAGCAGGCTGCACCAACCAAAGGGCTGGCACAAAGTGCATATTCCCTCTGCATGATAGTGGGGAATGAAGAAGCAATGGGATAATGTGGTTCCACATAGCCCTGAACACACATTTCTGCCTATTTGGCAATAGTAAAAGGTTCTATAGCCATATAAATAAGAAGAAAACAAAGAAAGAAGAAGTGGGACCACTAAATACTGAGGATGGAGTGGAGGTTAAGGATAATCTAGGCATGGCCCAATATCTGAACAAATACTTTGCCTCAGTCTTTAATGAGGCTAATGAGGAGCTTAGGGATAATGGGAGGATGACAAATGGGAATGAGGATATGGAGGTAGATATTACCACATCCGAGGTAGAAGCCAAACTCGAACAGCTTAATGGGACTAAATCGGGGGGCCCAGATAATCGTCATCCAAGAATATTAAAGGAACTGGCACATGAAATTGCAAGCCCACTAGCAAGAATTTTTAATGAATCAGTAAACTCAGGGGTTGTACCGTACGACTGGAGAATTGCTAACATAGTTCCTATTTTTAAGAAAGGAAAAAAAAGTGATCCGAGTAACTATAGGCCTGTTAGTTTGACATCTGTAGTATGCAAGGTCTTGGAAAAAATTTTGAAGGAGAAAGTAGTTAAGGACATTGAGGTCAATGGTAATTGGGACAAAATACAACATGGTTTTACAAAAGGTAGATCGTGCCAAACCAACCTGATCTCCTTCTTTGAGAAGGTAACAGATTTTTTAGACAAAGGAAACGCAGTGGATCTAATTTACCTTGATTTCAGTAAGGCATTTGATACGGTTCCACATGGGGAATTATTAGCTAAATTGGAAAAGATGGGGATCAATATGAAAATTGAAAGGTGGATAAGGAACTGGTTAAAGGGGAGACGACAACGGGTCATACTGAAAGGTGAACTGTCAGGCTGGAAGGAGGTTACTAGTGGAGTTCCTCAGGGATCGGTTTTGGGACCAATCTTATTTAATCTTTTTATTACTGACCTTGGCACAAAAAGTGGGAATGTGCTAATAAAGTTTGCGGATGACACAAAGCTGGGAGGTATTGCTAATACAGAGAAGGACCGGGATATCATACAGGAAGATCTGGATGACCTTGTAAACTGGAGTAATAGTAATAGGATGAAATTTAATAGTGAAAAGTGCAAGGTCATGCATTTAGGGATTAATAACAAGAATTTTGGTTATAAATTGGGGACACATCAGTTGGAAGTAACAGAGGAGGAGAAGGACCTCGGAGTATTGGTTGATCACAGGATGACTATGAGCCGCCAATGTGATATGGCCGTTAAAAAAGCTAATGCGGTCTTGGGATGCATCAGGCGAGGTATTTCCAGTAAAGATAAGGAGGTGTTAGTACCGTTATACAAGGCACTGGTGAGACCTCATCTGGAATATTGTGTGCAGTTCTGGTCTCCCATGTTTAAGAAGGATGAATTCAAACTGGAACAGGTACAGAGAAGGGCTACTAGGATGATCCGAGGAATGGAAAACCTGTCTTATGAAAGGAGACTCAAAGAGCTTGGCTTGTTTAGCCTAACCAAAAGAAGGCTGAGGGGAGATATGATTGCTCTTTATAAATATATCAGAGGGATAAATATCAGGGAGGGAGAGGAATTATTTAAGCTTAGTACCAATGTGGACACAAGAACAAATGGATATAAACTGGACATTAGGAAGTTTAGACTTGAAATTAGACGAAGGTTTCTAACCATTAGAGGAGTGAAGTTCTGGAACAGCCTTCCAAGGGGAGTAGTGGGGGCAAAAGACATATCTGGCTTCAAGACTAAGCTTGATAAGTTTATGGAGGGGATGGTATGATGGAATAGCCTAATTTTGGCAATTAATTGATCTTTGATTATTAGCAGGTAAATATGCCCAATGGTCTGTGATGGGATGTTAGATGGGGTGGGATCTGAGTTACTACAGAGAATTCTTTCCTGGGTGCTGGCTGGTGAGTCTTGCCCACATGCTCAGGGTTTAACTGATCGCCATATTTGGGGTCGGGAAGGAATTTTCCTCCAGGGCAGATTGGCAGAGGCCCTGGAGGTTTTTCGCCTTCCTCTGCAGCGTGGGGCACGGGTCACTTGCTGGAGGATTCTCTGCACCTTGAGATCTTTAAACCACAATTTGAGGACTTCAATAACTCGGGCATAGGTTAGGGGTTTGTTATGGGAGTGGGTGGGTGAGATTCTGTGGCCTGCGTTGTGCAGGAGGTCGGACTAGATGATCATAATGGTCCCTTCTGACCTTAAAGTCTATGAGTCTATCTGACCTGAAGCAGGGTGGGCTCTACCCCAGTATTTGCTGATGATGACAGTGTGGCCAAAAAATGCCCAGTAATTCTGAGTAGCTCCATTTTGGGGTGGGAGCTAACTTGACACCTAGGGCCTGATGCTCCTGTACAATATAATGCAGGATTTTATCCACAGAGTCTTTAAATGCACCCACTACATTTAGAAGTGCTATTAGACATTTTATTACATTGTAAATACACAGGGTGGATTAAATAGATGACCACAACACTTCCATCTAAACCAGGGATAGGCAATCTATGGCACGCGTGCCAAAGGCGGCACGTGAGCTGATTTTCAGTGGCACTCACACTGCCCGGGTCCGGGCCACCGGTCCAGGGGGCTCTGCATTTTAATTTCATTTTAAATGAAGCTTCTTAAACATTTTAAAAACCTTATTTACTTTACATACAACAATAGTTTAGTTATATATTATAGACTTATAGAACGAGACCTTCTAAAAACGTTAAAATGTATTACCGGCACGCGAAACCTTAAATTAGAGTGAATAAATGAAGACTCGGCACACCGCTTCTGAAAGGTTGCAGACCCCTGATCTAAACCATATTCTTCTGTTGTTTCTGTGCTAACGGTTTGGGGAACAGTAGTCAATTTGCTTTGAAGTTCCTTCTTACAGAGCATGCCAGTGCCCGTTTACAATTGCTGGTCTAACATGTGCCACACCGGCATGTGAAAATATTTTTAAAATTTGTAGCCATAAGCCAATTTGATTTTTCTAAATCACTATTATTTTGACCAAAAGTTTTAGTCCAGATCTCCCAAATAAAGGTCAGCTGTTTTCCTCAGCCATTTTTATTATATAAAGTTTACAGTTTGAAAATCTGAGACACTTGCAACAATCCACATTCACTCAGCAGCACACTCTTTGTAGCTGTTAACCTTCAAGGCCTGACATCTGTGTGTTAGCAGCTACTGATAATTGATCACTGTCCTAATTTCTAGCCAACAATATTGTGTTTAGCATGTGTTACATCAATACTCTGTCATGTTCAGCCAACAAATATTTACCAAACCGGTGAGGAATACTGTGGGGTATGGAAATATTGTTTTGATGTTGTGCAAAGCTTTGGCTAGAATGCCTGACATGAAAAGAAAGGAAAAAAACCCAAACAAACAGGGTCAGGTGAAGTACACATTGTATTCCTGACCACAGAGCACCTTGAATGAATACAATAATGCTTAGTATGAAAGACCAAGAACTAATAGCTTTTCTCAATTCACCTATCCTGGCTGGATTTCTGTATGCCTGTAGTGCTGATTACACACACAGTTCCGTAGTGTCTTTTAACAATAAGCATTGGGGTTTGTGTAAACACTGGGCTGGATTCCTCAGGGCTGTCTCTAATTCAAAGTCCTGGTCAGGAGTATGGGAAGAGATCTTGATGATGATATAGTCAGCTCTTTCAGAGACTCGCCTCAATGTGACCCTTTGACATGGCTATTGTTTATAGTCAAATTCTTATTAACCTTCATTCAACCTAAGAGCCCTAGGTTGTCACAGACTGATGGGGTGTACTGAAATCTCTGCTTTCCACATTCTCTGTCCCTTTAGGAATTCACAGGTGCAATGCTCTGGGATGTCAAAAGAGGATTTGCAAAGTCAAGTGTTTGGGAGTTAAATTATGTAATCAGCCAGGATATTTTCAGTGTATCAATCTTATCAGTTAGATGTATAGAGTGTAATCATTTGTGGGGAATTAGGTAGAGGATGTGCATGCTAATTCAGGGCTCAGTCTGTAATTTAAACTTTATGATCTTTCAGTGAGTGTTTCCAAACCCATGTTTTTGTTTAAAAGGAACACTGTGTTTCAGTGGGTAGAACACCAAACTAGGAACTGGAATGTCTGGATTCTATTCCTGACTCTTCCACTGCCTGCCTGTGTGACCTTAGGAATCTCTTAACCTCTTTGTGCCTCAGTTTCCCCCATCTCTCAATAGAGATCACGATACTCACCCATCTTTGTAAAGAGCTTTGAAATCTACAAAGGAAAAGTGTTGTGTAAGTGCTGCATATTTGTTATGATTATGAAGTTGATTTAAAAATGGACCTGAGTTTCTCCAAGGTTTGAGGTTGTTGAGATCCAGTGTATTTATTTGATCCATTATAGAGTAGCCATAAAATTCATATTTGGATCCTGACTCAAAGGTCCAGAAGTTTTGATGGTGTTCATATCTGGAGGTTTGATATGATTAATGTAGTTTGGGATTTATTTGTCTTCAGTTTCACACAAGAACCAAAGCATGCTAGTTTTAGTTACAGTATTTTCATTTAGTAATATATAGCCTTATACATCTTCAGATCTCAAAGGACTTTACGAAGGAGGTCAGTGTCGTCATCCCCATTATACAAAAGGGGAAAGCAAGGCACCAGGGGGGAAGTGACTTGGCCAAGTTCACCCAGTAGGTTAAGTGAAAGAGCTAGGATTTGAACCCAGGGTTCCTGAGTCCTAGTCCCATGTGCAGTCCACTAGGCTATGCTGCCTCCCACAAATGAGCCTCTTTCCTTTTAACAGTGAGTCATTGGATCAAATTCTACATTAACTTGCATCCCAGTCTGCATTCATGGAAAGTAGGTTAGGGTAGAATTTAGTCTTTAGTTCATTAAGTTATAGGCTTCCAATAATATAATATAAAACACCTTTAACACTAATTAACAGTGTAAATCAGGAATAACTCCACTGAAGTCAATAGAGTTATACAATGTTGTAAAACCAGTGAAAATTGGATACAATCAGGCCCTTTGGCTCCAATAGAGCTGCAGAAACTCAAACACTTCATTCATTTTAAGAAGCTATCTGGTTCAACAGCACTTGGGTTTATCCACTTGATTTCACCAGTCCTTCTGTTGTCTTACGTGCTCCCCTTCTTCCAATTCCAGCTCACACCTCCACACAATTCTCCTTTCTGCATCTGGTTCCAAAAGACACTCAGGAAAGACCTGCCAGTTATTGTGATTGTGGATTAAGTGACTGTAACCTTTCCATAGTCATACTCCAGTCATAGCAACGTATGCTACATATTCTTTGTGTATATCCCCTGTTATCCCACAGGACGAGAGTCCAGTGCGTATTGTGCTGACTTTAGTCATTGTTGTGAGAGTTGGCATGAAAAAGGCAAGTATTAGCTCCTTAGTATTTTGTGGAACAGAGCCACATTTCTCATCTTTAAGAGTTTACCTACTAGACTTAAAGGTTTATTGGACTGAACAAAAAATGCCTTTGTAATCTCAGGAAAAATCATATACTCGTAATTCCCCGTTGTTGTCACAAGCAATTTGGTTATTTCATTTTTACTAGTTTTTTGTCTGTGAGGGTTGAGAAAAATGCCTCATTTCTGAGAGTGTTTGTTGCAACAGTAAAGGCCACTCAAAACACAAGGAATTTCCCAGCTCTTCTAACACCCACAGAGATATACCCAGAATTGTTCTCCAATGCATATGCCTCAAATATTTGGCAAATATTTCCTAGATCTTCTGCTGTTAGCAATATGCTCACCAGTTCTGGGACCTCAAGCTTTCACTTTAACTAGCCATTTTCCCTTTGTCTGGTGGTTCCCACTGCAACCCAAGTCCCTGTATCAGTACCAAGCCACTTAAGTGTGCTATCTCAGTTGAACCTGAAATGGAGCTTCATATTTCACAGTGCTCCTGAACTTGCAAGACTGGGACTTTGAGCACATCGCTGAATAGCAGACAGGCAGTGTTATTGCTCTGGGGCTCAGTACAAAATTCATCATCCAAGGAAGGAGGGGAGGATTGTCGCTGGTTACAGACAACAGGAGAAGATATTGCTGGGTGTACATGGGAGAAGTGAGGGGAAGATTGTTGGCAGATATGGCAAGGATTATAGTCTGGAAAACTGGCATAGTTGCCTCACAGGATTAGGAATCACTGCTCTAGGTACAAAGTGTAATTAGGCACATAATTTATATATCTTAGTTAGCGATGGGAAAGGACAAGATCATTGAGTGTATCTTGGAGCAGGATAGTCGCCCTCTAGAATACCTTGTAGATATTAAAACATTTATTAAAGCTAATGTTAAAAATAATTATATAGTACACAGGTTAAGAAAAGAGTGTCTGTCTACACTTGATCTTAGTGAAAAGGCCAGGGAGAAGGGGTTTCCATTAATGAATTCCTATGGTGACCCTCAGATCCAGAACCATATTTCTTCAGTTGCCTCAGAACTACATTCTGTGCCCACAGTTGTAGTTAATGGAGGGATGAAAATTAGGCAGATAATCTACTGTTTGATTTAACATCAGAAAGAAAAATGTAGTGGGGTAAACATGAAGCATATTTTTAATTATACTAAAATGGAATTGCCTCAATCAGTTATAGCACAAGGATGCTATAGAGCCTCTAACTCATAACTACATGGTTATTTTCAGTAATTCTACAGTATGAAAATCTCTGCATTCTGATTTGTTACTGCTTTAAAACTCACAATCTGGCTACAATAAACATGGGCATTTGAATTTTTTCTTTCATTTAGCTGTTTGGTTTGAATCCAACTATATCTCATAAATATTCAGTCATTTGACATATCAGTATAACAATTCTGAAATAAATGTATCCTGGGCTAATGAATAGCCTAAACTACAATTACACATTAATTGATAAACAGGAAACACTATCAAGATGTCATCCATAAAGATCTTTTGATGTTTAATCAGCATTAAAAGAGGAAAGGAACGGACTTCCAGTGTTCTACTTTAGGCATCAAACTCTTGGTCACCGTAAGTAGCAGTCTCAAATTCTAGTGTTAAACAAACTTTATTTTCAAACACATTTCAAAGTGAATTCCTGGTGTAAAGTTTTTCTCACCATATGAACTTTCAAATTTATTGGATATGGACAAAGTTATAATTTACAAAGATGGCTTCTTTTAAATGCTTTGTTGTGAGTGGTTAGCTTATAAAGATTACGGGTTGACTATTAAGTCTCAAGCCTTGTTTTATTTTAAGACGTAAAATAACGATTAAACTTTTTTTAACTGCCTTCAATTAGTGCAGGAGAACATAGGGGTTGCAACACAGACTCAGACCAGTGGTCGGTCTATCTTTGACAGTATTCAGTACCAAATGCCTCAGAGGAGAGTACAAGAAACTCCACTTATGGAATATTCTAACGGCATCTTGGGCTGTATAAGTAGGGGCATTGCCAGCAGATCGAGGGACGTGATCATTCCCCTCTATTCGGCATTGGTGAGGCCTCATCTGGAGTAGTGTGTCCCGTTTTGGGCCCCACACTACAAGAAGGATGTGGAAAAATTGGAAAGAGTCCAGCGGAGGGCAACAAAAATGATTAGGGGCCTGGAGCACATGATTTATGAGGAGAGGCTGAGGGAACTGGGATTATTTAGTCTGCAGAAGAGAAGAATGAGGGGGGATTTGATAGCTGCTTTCAAGTACCTGAAAGGGGGTTCCAAAGAGGATGGATCTAGACTGTTCTCAGTGGTACCAGATGACAGAACAAGGAGTAATGGTCTCAAGTTGCAGTGGGGGAGGTCTAGGTTGGATATTAGGAAAACTTTTTCACTAGGAGGGTGGTGAAGCACTGGAATGGGTTACCTAGGGAGGTGGTGGAATCTCCTTCCTTAGAGGTTTTTACGGTCATGCTTGACAAAACCCTGGCTGGGATAATTTAGTTGGGGATTGGTCCTGCTTTGAGCAGGGGGTTGGACTAGATGACCTCCTGAGGTCCCTTCCAA
The DNA here is from genome assembly GCA_003942145.1 of Platysternon megacephalum. NCBI lineage: Eukaryota > Metazoa > Chordata > Testudines > Platysternidae > Platysternon > Platysternon megacephalum. The sequence goes on from QXTE01000058.1 coordinate 7,759,530, forward strand.
CCCTGATATTCTATATATTCTATGACTCTATTCAAAGAGGAAATTTCTTCTTCACCTTGTCAGCTAGTGGTTGGTTTATGTTCTGATGAATTTATTTTTAAATCTAATGCAATGTAACAGTGGATGGTGTTATCCAGACAAAGGTATTAAGCCTGTCTGCACTATTTAGAAGTGTTATAATCATCATCACTATTTTATTGAAATAGAGGCATAGGGAAATTAAGCAACTTGTCCTGTATTGTACAACCAGAGTGCCAGAGTTTGAGATAGCACCACCATCTTCTGCTTCTTAGCCTGTGTCATGAACTGGGATGTGAGTGGCCAATCCTAGTAGTTGGAGCCAGGAGCTGGAGCCAAGGGTCAGAGCCAGAATCAATAAGCCAGTACCCAGAGCCAAGTCAGAAAACCAGTGCTGGAACGGACTGGGCAGGACAGGAGCAAAGCTGGGAACAAGGCAGGATCAGGGCTGGAGCAAGGTTCAGAGCAGTTGTGGGTATGTGCGTAGAGCAGCCAGAGATCATTTGTTGCTCTTGGGCTTAAGAGCAAGTTTGCTGACTTTCATGGTGTCTCAACTGTGCTCATGGGCTCCTGGGGACGAGGCAGATGCAGCTTCAAGTCCTCATTCCTGGCAACCTGGTTCTATATCCACAAGATCACAACTCCCCCTTTTCTTTAGACACAGAGCAAACAAAAATCTTATTCCTATCTTTAAGAAAAAAAATTCGTTTCCCTTCCAGAAGTTTGAAGTCATTTCCACCTTTCCCTGGTGTGTGTGTGTGTGTATGAGTGAAAGAGAGTGAGAGAAAAACACGCATGCTTTTGTTACTCCAATGACAAAAGTTCAGAATTCTTGTCCCAGTAATAGCAGAAATAAGAGATGGGAAAACATTCTCCCCCCCAATTCCATGCTAGAGATTTCCTACGCAATAATTGTGCCCCATAATATGAAATAGAATGCAACAATGGCAGCCAAACACTAGGTGCCTGGAGGCATTCTCGGGTGGTTGCACTGAAGCCTGTATGAAGCAGCAGCAACAGCATCGGTTACACCAATTCCAAAGGGTTTGGCTAGGAGCTGCATGTCTTAAGTATATAACAATGAAAAGTGAGAATCATTGTCTGAGGTCATTGTGGTTTCAATATGAGCTCTACATTAAAAAGCAATCCAAGATAAGACACTGGGAGATGATTTAGTACAATATGGTGGCCTTGGACAAAGCCAGGAGGTGTTATTAATGGCTCCCTCTGAGACTGTGGCATTGATGTGACCTTTGGGAAAGCAAAGTATCAGAATAAAATACAGCAAGGTTAGACTGTGTTTTCTGTGCAAACATATATGTTTTCCCATCTGATGTTTCATGGTCCTGCTTACCACACTTCTCCTCTCCTGTCCTATTATACTGTTTTAATGGAGTTTGATCACGATGGCACTTTTAGCTCCAGAATTTTTAAAGTATTATGAAAAATCAGCTGATCTCAGGAGATGCCATTTTGTGCAGAAATCTAACATGAATGACCCATGAAATTTTGATGCTGTCAGGTCCACTCTGTCTCTGGTTTGGCCTCACACCCAAAATCTGAAATGTAGCCTCAACGTAATCCACCACCTGGCTGAGATGGGGTTGGGATGCAGAGGTTGATTTTAAACACAATTATGCTTTCCCAATCCTGGGGCTGTCCTAGTGCACAAATCAGAGCAGCATTGATGCTGATCTAATTTGCATAGGATGCTACTAGCCCAAAGGAGGCTGTTACAGCAGCAAGCGTATAGGGGTACAAAGGCCATGCTCTCTGTACCCTGGCAATGCCTCCTGTGCTGTGCTAACTAGGGAAACGTCCCTGACCAGCCGTACCGGTTTTAGGGCATCTTTGCATCATGGAAGTGGAGCAAAGCTGCCCCATTGCAGTGAAGGATCGGGGTTGCTCACTCGATGTGTGTAGCCTCTTCCTGATTGATCTCCTCGGTCACAGTTTGGAGGTGGGCAAGATTGGGCTTTATCAGGCTGTCACGTTTGCAGTACTCGTAACCTGTTCAGGATTTAGCCAGTCAGCAGGCCACGCTGGCAGGAGCACTCTGAGAGGATGGTGGTATTGCTATCATTCTACTTTCAAATTGTCACGCTGCCAATTTAGATTTTGTAATAGAAAAGTCAGATATTGGTAGGCACAATAGAAACCAATAGCTGGCTGGAGATTGCATGTAAACATCATTTTTCTTTTAAAATGATTATGACCATTGCTTTTGTTTTCATTCTGTGCTGACATTAGTCCCGAATGATATTGAAACAGCAATCTCTAGAAGCTTATTGTAGTATAACCGGACACCATCCATTTATGCACCTCAGCTCTCTCCTGCTGAGCATGCTGCTTTGTTTCAGTTGAACAGCCCATCTCTGTCATCCTGAACAGCTTTTCCCTTGCTGATTTATTGACTTTGTAAATGTTTTTCTTATTGCTTTATGGTCTGAAATGTAAGTCGTTGTGGTACCAGTGCCTGAGAGAGCAGAGGGAGGTGTTTGTTTCTTCCAGCCAACTTGACTGATTGGCAATCAATCTCCCACTACAGTTGTACCTATGACCTGTAGCACTTGTACAGCAACAAGACCGGGACACTGCTGGAGTAAAATTAATATGTGAGAAGCTGTTGATACAGAAAGTTTCTCAGGCTTTTCCAAAGAACTCCAGCCCCTGCCCTGGCACTTTTCCTTTAGGAAAGGGAGGATGTTTTGGATAGCAGTCTCCAGTAAATCATGGCTCAGTTTCTCACTGTATGTCTTGTATTATTTCAATAAAAGCGATTGAACCCACAGCCACATATAAATAATTACCAGGTGTCAGGAAGCAGATGGCCCTGATACAAGCTGCATCTGACTCTGCATTTGTTTATTTTGCATCTGACTTTGAACCCAGATTTTTAAAACCTTGGACTCTGAAACTTTGAACAGGTGTTCATCAAAAGGTCTCTTGCTTATATGCTTCCCTGGGGCATTCTATGGGGAATGAAGAGAGAGGGTCAGATGTACCCTTGTCGCTGAAGGAAGGTGCAATTTCCACCCCTTGAACCTGATCGGCAGCTCATCAAGGCAATTGTACCACTTCCACCCTCTTCTAAAGGGATCAGCTTCAAATCCCAACCACAGGTCCATAGGAGCTCCACTGGTGGAGGCTGCCTGGGTAAGGCACTGAATCGGAGTCAAATCCCAGTCAGTATATGTCCCCACATTCTTCTGGGATATTCCTATGCACTTTCATGGCCTCTCCAGCTGACACCAAGTCCAGCAGTTGAGTGGAGGTTGTGTGTGGTTTGCAGCAGCATGGGGCTCCTGCTCCGGGTGGTCGTTCTGCTGTTGGGACCCTGGAGCCTCTTTTCAGCCAGCAATGGCCCAGGCGGTTTCCAGTGCCATTCTCCAAAGGCAGTTCCAATTTCACATTACAGCTCCTGCCTTTTGTCTGTAGAGCATTACTAGCTCCAAAGAGAGTGAATTGAATAAGCCACCCACAGGGTAGCAGTGAAGCATCTCCTGATGCGGGTTAGTGGGCAGGCCAGAGGTTTAGCTATAGTGCTTGCACTGAAGGATGAAAGCTTCTGAAACTTGTCTAGTTTTGTGGCCCCAGAATTGTCTCTGTCGAACAGCTTGGTAAATGACACCGATGCTTTTTAGCCTTGGCTGAGAAGAAACATACAAAGATAATAAGTGTGCTGCTGCTCTGTGACTTGGGGTAGATGCTACGCAACATGGACGGGAACTGTCTAGGGACTGATGACTGCTGGAGCTTATTGGCCATGGGTTACTGTGGAGCTCTCCTTGCAAGCTGCAAAAACAATGACAAGCCTATTATTACTGTTCTTATTGGAGTGGTTAACAAAATGGGACGTATCCATGAAAAGCATGAATGGTCTCTGTAATTTACCTTGCTGCTCCTGCTGACCTGCCTAGTTTTCAGAGGAATCTGTATGATTACCAGATTTTTGAAAATATCACAAATTGTTTTCCAGAGAGTTTTACTTCTCAAAATTAATGGGTTAAAGGTTGTAGGAATTACATTCCTGTCAGTTTAGTAAACTGCCTAGCTATTAGCAGGCATTGTGGTACCAAGTGACACTTTACATGGAGGTTTCATTTATATTTATGCAGCGCTTTATAGCATTGGTTCATAATGACCTGAAATTGTATATTAAACAGGCACATATATTTTAATTATCTCCAGGACATAGTTGGCTTTGTAACAGCTTGTTATAGCTTCATCTGCTCAGAACCATATTTAAATATACATCTGCATCAGTAGTAATCACTGCTTACATTTTCTTAAAATGAAATATAATGCTCATGAAAGGTGTCAGATTGTCAGCCCTGGAAAATGAAGACCTTTATTTACCTACAACACAGGTGCAGCACAGACTGTAGCAGTGCAAGCTATCCCCATACCTCTGTGTTCATGTATCTCAACCAGAGACGACCTCTGCTGGTGACAGGGTAAATCAGTCTTCATGCCTAATGCAGTCACTGAACCATCCATAGGGCAGTGATATTGTGATAGTGCTTATTGTACTTTGGATGTCTGTCTCATAAAACACAGACTGAGACTCCCAGATTGCTATCAGGTGGTATAATGTCTTGTTCACTGCTACCAAATCTGAGCATATTCATGGTGGGAATTACAAATATAATTCAGAATGGTAGCCATGTTATTCTGTATCAGCAAAAAGAACGAGGAGGCCCTGTGACACCTTAGAGACTAACAAATTTATTTGGGCATAAGCTTTCGTGGGCTAAAATCCATGAAAGCTTATGCCCAAATAAATTTGTTAGTCTCTAAGGTGCCACAAGTACTCCTCGTTCTTTTAAATATAATTCAGTTTTATACTAGATGGAAAGTGCTTCTAATGTTCTGCAAACCAAAATGTCAGTACAACACTTATTTTTTGTTTGTTTGTTTTGTGTATCTCATAGTGACAGGTTTCAGAGAAGAGCTACAAGAATGATTAAGGGATTGAAAAAGATACTTTATGTTGAGAGACTGAAGGGATGAATATATTTAGCTTAATACAGAGAAGGCTAAAGGATCACTTGATCACAGTTTATAATGGGCTCTTCTATCTAGTGACGGATTCTGGTGATAATTTAAATCACAAGAGTAAAGCTCCAATCTCCAGAACTCTACAATAGAACTATAGCTTTAATGGATGTACTTTGGAATATTAATCAATATAGCACTTGGTTATTGTTACATTTACCTCCCTGCTGCATGCCTCATATCAATTTCTCTTCTCTTTCTATCCACCTGTCCGTGGTTTTTGTCCTACCTTTATTAATTTCGCCTTACACTCCCATATCATGACAGTTCACAAAAGGTACATCATAAACATTTTATTATTTGCTTTTCTGACATAACTTTGTTATTATGCACCTTTCCAATGTACAGTACATTTCTGATTGCACAGCAGTACAGAATGATCGAAATACCTGTGTATGTATGTGTAGATCTGGGTATGAGCAAGAGATAATATGTAACTAGGTGAAAGTTCTTCCAATACTTGCTAGTGCACTACACTATTTAAGTAATTATACCACCGTTTTTTTAATTGCTCACTTCTTATATTTATTTTTAATTTTAAATACATAATTGTGAAAGATGCTGTAATATTGCTTCCTGGCTGAATTCCAATTTGGATGATTACATTCTATCTAAAATACCCCCTGAAGTTTCAATTGGCTATAATAGTCTTCACTTCCTGACTTACACGGTTGGATAGTGTTGCTTTGTTCTATTTAACAACTAATACATTTTACTCTAAGGGTGGCTGCATTTCAGAGATGAATGAAAAGATACATGTGTATATTTATATATTAGATTAAGTATATTTTAGGATCCTTCAGGATGAAAGGTATATAAGAAAATATATTATATTACAGATCTCTCATAAAGGAACACTCATAAAGGAATAGACCAATAATATATATTTTTTGCAACTGTATTTTATCTGGTACTGATGTTACATATACATTCAAACACATTTATGTGCATTTAGTGCACATAAATATATGCATGAATATTTGTTTTACAGTTTTCAGATTAATCTATTTTTATTTTTAGCAAAAATGCCAATTTGCATTACATTTAGACCCCATTACTGTCCCCTGCACCATTTTAAAAATAAGTGATTATTTTTAATAAAAGTGCCTAATTCACTGCTGCATTACTCCAGTATAATGCCAAGGTAGCTCAGCTAATGTTTAACAGGTCTCAGCTTTCACAGACCATAAGAACAAAAGAGCCATGGGTTAAAGCAAGCTATCTTCTAATTTAGGTAAATGATACCCTTTAAATAGGATAGTTTGATCCTGAAGCCCTTTTTTATTTACCTATCTTTAAAACGACTAGCATACAAGAAGTGCGACAGTGAATATTATTGCATAAGTTATTACCAAGGTCAGAACATAGTGTTCTCTAAAGTAATAAAAATAATGCAGTCAACCAAATGTTGTCGCCCTATAAATCTATCTGCCACCAGCACAAAGTAATTACAATTAAGTTTCTATCTTCTCTGTTTATCTTTTCATTTTTCACATATGAGGACCAGGCTCTCATCTCACGCTATATATAGGTATAAATCAGGAATCTATACCTATATAAATCTAGGTATAAATCATCTCACGCTATATATAGATATAAATCAGGAATTTATACCTATATAAATCTAGGTATAAATCAGGAATAATTTCACTGAAGTCAATGGAGATACAGTGTTGTAAGGGATCTTTTCCCTCGCATATGCTTTGCTGGGTGTTGCATTCTGCCCAGTGGTCAGAGGGATGGCCCAGTTCAAAGGGTTTCAATCTAGTGTTCCAGGCAGGGTTTTGAGGAGGGAGAGGGATGGCTATTTTTAAAGAATCAGTGGGATGCAGAAGCTGTTTCTCCTGGCAGGTCCGTTCACTTATGTACATGAACCCTGGCACATTGTCAGCCACTTATTTTGTAACTAACCCAGTTAGCTCATTGCCAGCCTCCAGAACCTCTATATCTTCCATATATCTTGGCTGGAGGATAGAAACGTAGACAATGTTTGACCTGGAGGTACAAGAAGGCAAAAATACAAACTATTAAAGGCATTTTTTTATAACCATGGGTTACCACAAATCTTTATTTTGGCATTAAACTAAGACAAATAAAAGCCATATAACTTCTGAGCCTGGACCTCTATTACAGTTAGCACATTTTCCAATGTAGAGGTAGGAAGGTTTACTAGTGAATAATAACTAGATCCCATGGGATTGAAATGTGCTATTGCAGTGATGCACAAGGCAAGTGGAAAAGGAAACAGGACAATTGCCTACAGCTGCCATACTTCAAAGGGCACCTCTAGAGCAGTGATTATCTTTTTCTTTTAAGAAAATGAACTGACAGCAATTTTCTAAGTTGTTTGTGATGCTGCAGAAAGAATCTGATCGAAACATGTGTCAGTCTAAAGCAGTGGTTCTTAACCTGGGGTGCACGCACCCCCTGGGGGTGCGAGCTGCCCTTTCTGGGGGTGCGAGACATGCCAGATTTTTTTAGAAGGTAAATCATGTAAAACACAAATTAAGCACAGGCATGTAAGTACAACTACTTTGTTTCATCAAACCTATGTATTTATTAACATTATACATTTTTTAACGATTACTGTAATATACAAACAAAATTTTTTTTTTCAAGTTTTTAAGCTAATTGTAGTGAAATTATCTCACTACAAAATACACATCAAAACAAAGGTCAGAAACCACCTAAATGTGAGTGATGGCATGCGTGTGGCTATTTCAAAAAAAGTTTCTCGTTTCTCGAACATCATTGAACAAAAGCAACAGCAGAAGAGTCACTGAGCCGGTAAACTTAAAAAAAGTGTGTAAGTTTTCATGTATTCTTAATTTTACAGTGAAATTAAAATAAATATATAATTCTCTCTCTTTCATTCTATAGTTATGATATATCTAGGTTTAAAGAACTGACCTACTTCAACGATTTTTGATAAGGGATGCGAGAACATATTTTGAGAACCAAAGGGGTGCAGGCTGCAGTAAAGGTTAAGAACCACTGGTCTAAAGCAATTATCTTATCCCCTCCTTAGGCATTGTGCCCTAAATTGGCCAGTTTATATCACATAACAAATTTAGAATGACCACATGCCCTAATCTGTTACCAAGCCTATTAGGCAGCAGAGGAGAATCAAGTTATGGGGACAGTGTTTCCTTGGAGGAGGTCATTTCCTATCTGTGTCTCATTAGTTTGAGCTATTTATAATCACTTAATCAGTCAGGCACTAAAGAAGGTAAAGCCTTCTTGAAGGGATCTATTTTTGAGGGGGTTACCACCGCATCAGACAGGGGCTTACGTAGCTTGGCAAACATCATGTACAGCACCATAGAATCGCCTCGTGTGTGTGGTGATCCCTAAAGGAATGACGTAACAAACATGTCAAGCCAGGCCAGCCCCGCCTCCACCAAAGTGGGCTGACAAAGCCAACTGCTTGAGGGTTATCCATGAGCACTGAAGCAGACTGGATAACTTCTCTAAACTGTCTCTGTGTCTCATTCTTTTTTGCTGGTGTCTGAGTTTAAGGATGTATGGTATTGGTCCCAGTGCCGACACTCAGTTTGTACAGCTTTGAAGCCTCTGAATGACCAAGGACCAGAGTGTCCTCTCTTTGGCACCAGAGTAAAAACTGAAATATCTCCACTGAATTCAAAGAGAGCAGTATTTGGCCCCAAATACAGAGTGAGGTAAAATCCCACTGCAACAGACTGCACTGAAACAATTCAATTCCTGACTTAGAAAATGTTGGGCTGGTGGGTAGGATGGCCAAATATGTCCTCTCAGCATCTGTTGTTGTGGCAATTGACAAAAAAAGGGTGTGTATGAGGGCACATGTGTGTAAGTGTGATCCTCCTCATGTCAATCCAGGGCTTTGTTATGGAAGATAGTTTCCTCTTAGTCTTTCCCTGCTACTAGACAGGTGTAACTTAAGAAAAGTTCATTCATGCCCTTGGCTGTCCCTTCTTCCAGCAAAGTAGGAGAGGCTGTTTGAGTCTTTGACATCATAGAATTGCCTGTTCCCTTGTTGATAGCCTGTTGGAGCTAAATGGAGAAGGTATTGGACTTTATTTAGATTTATTTCTAAGTATGGTATTTTCCCCCTTAGTTTAATTGGGCTGTTGTAACTCCTGTTGAAACAAAAACTGATGTGATGTCAGCAGGATGATGGGATTCAAGGACCCTCTCTGATTTCGTAGGGAGAGGGAACCACAGCTAACGTACTTATAGATATTCACAGTGCTTTCGGCTGTGTGAAACTACTGACAAGGTTTTCTCACACACACACACACACACACACACACACACACACACACACACACACACACACACACACACACACACACACACACACACACACACACACACACACACACACACCTCACCTGCACTGGAATAGCAGTCACTCTCCCCACACTAGTGACTGTAGCACCGATAATGAGCAGTGTTTCAGACTACATGTTGGACTGTGTTCTGTACCAGTACATGGTAGCTTTCATTTGCAACTGCTGGTTTTGTGAAGTGAAATTCCCTGCACAAGAGACACTGTGTGGAATGGACGGAAGGAAACCTGAGTTAATTTACAGTGCAGTGTTTCCTGCAGAAAGAATCTAGGGAACTTTCCCAGAATGAAAAGTATGAAGAGAGCTCATCAAAGGCTCAGTTCTTTAAATGTTAATAGTGGTGGTAAACATGATTCACCACACATGTTGTTGATGGGTGTGGTATAAATGCCTAACTAGACAGGCAGAGAGGAAAATGTTCCCTATGCCATCTACCCTTTCATTAGCCTTTACTGTGGAAATATTTAAAAATCTAACTCTTTACCCTAAAAAATAAATAATGCATGACTCCAGTGCTCTTTGGGATGACTGTGTTAGAGACACAAGACTAATTCCAAATCACACCCACATGCAGTGCTAGTGCTACAAGAAGATAGAAAAAATGACTATGAAGCTGGATACATCTGAATGCCTTGTCCCAGTGTACAGATTTCCTGGATGATGGTGAGCCCTGTGATGTAAGCTTCTGGCCCTGAGTAGCTTAGCTAAAATAATCAAATACATTTTATTTATAGCCTGATTAGATTAGGAATAGCTGTAGAGCTGAATGCTAATCAGGTCAGGTATGGTGTATAGTCATCCGCTATGATACCAAATGATTGCAATGTGAGTCTTCGAATCCAGGCCCTGCTTTCCCAGTTGTGCTTGATGAAAATTAATAGATGCTTAGTTGTATGGGTATGGAGGATGAATTGTAATTACTTTCATCTTGCTGGAGAGCACAGAATAAATTATGTCTTTTCCCTACTCTGGAAAAGTGTGTCTCTGATTTCACTGATACAATTAAATCTTTAGGAGTAATGGTATCATACAGAAAGAACTCCTGGTAAATGTATAGGTCTAATAGCATCTTCATTTTGAGAGTTATTATTGGGACATGAGGAGCAGCATATTAGGAAGACAGCATATATGTTGGTTAAAGCAGGGGACTAAGAGTGTCCACTCCTGGGGCATGTTCCTGGCTTTGTTATGTCACCATGTGCAAGTCACTTAAACTTTTCGTGCCTCAGTTTCTCCACTTTAAAATGGTGCTAATAATCTTCTTTACTTCACAGGAGTGTTGTGAGGCTTAATTAATTGTTTGTAATGTTTTTGATGTCCTCACATGAAGCAATAGCTCTTTGAGGCAAACCCTGTGTGAGTCAGAGTTTGATTTGGATGCATTATGTTACTCCTCACAACACTAATGGGAGCTACAAGTGTGCATCTGTCTGGGTGAAAGGGAAATCTGACCTTTTTATCTGATGGACAGTGGAGTATCTAATGACAGTGCTTCCACATAGCTGATGAAGCACTTGAATATCCTCATTTGGCAATGTGTTTTTCTTTGAGTTAGAGGCACAAGTGAGGCCTGAAGCTGGTAAAACTGGTGCCTATTTCAGACTGGGCAGCAACCCTGGTCCAGTGGGCAATAAGAAGTTCAAGTTTATTTCTCAGACAAGCAGGAAGAAAGTGTGTCAGCATTTCTGACAGATGAAGCAAGAGGACCCGTAACTAACCTGGTAAGGGAGCTACCCTGAGGATCACATATAAGGAGGATGGACTGTTTGACATTGCTTGAGCCTGAAATTCTTCATCAAAAGAGCTGAGATGAAACACCATAGCAGAGTCCCATTTTTCAAGTCCTACTTTTCAGATGGTCTTATTATTACCACATCTCTGCAAGATTTTGATCATCATTGCTTTGCACAGCTATTGTGAAACAATCACAGCATTTACAGTTCTTTGGCATTCTCTCCCTGCTGTTGCCACTTAAATGGCCAAATACAGGAAAGACAACAGCACATTCCCTGTCTGTGTTCACTTGTGTGAGAAAACCAACTTGTGGGCTCCTCACTAATTCAGACCAGTCATACTGGAAGGAGAAAAGAGGGCACATTTTCAATAATTCTGTGAATGAGGATTAGGTAGGATAGGGACCCTGAGGCCATATAAACATTTCACAGATCTCACCTTTTAGTCTCCATTCTGAAATGTAATGGTTTTCTCTCACTTACACTGGGGTAAATTCTGAGTAGCTTCATAGTGGTCAACAGGGTCACTCTGTATTTGCTCCAGTGTTACTGAGAGCATAACACTGGGGCTCTTTTTTCTAGTTTCCTCATTGGAGAGGTTGGAGACTAATGGGAAGCTGCCCTGGTCTAAATATAGACTAACCCTGCTGATTACTTTGCAGCTTCTCTGAATTTACCCCACAAATTTTGGCCCACAAAATTGAGTTCATTCTGAAGTAGGGAACTTGCTTAAAGAGTGGAGCTCTCAGTATGAAGTTAGGAGTTTGTTGTTGAAATACATACCCGCACAAAGTTTATAGAGCATGAGCTGAGATTTTCGGAATCCATTTGAAACAGACCAACAAAAAGCATTGGCCGACCTGTTTGTTCATTCTGAAGAAAGGTGTTCCCTTGTGACTTCCCAGAGGGCATTGTTAATATTGCATGACTTTAGCACTTTGATCAGGCAGTACGGGGCCTTGGAGCTGACAACAGCTGTCTCTAATCATCGGTCAGTGCTCCTTCAGATTTGGTTGCCGAGAACTTCCTGTTTGAAGCTGAAAAGCAAAATAAAAGCAACAGCAAAAATGTAACTAATGTAATGCAGCCTCCAAGTCCTTGCTAGGCATTGGTGGTTTAATTCGTTGGCAACCAAAATTGGCACAAACACACTGGTTGCCTCACCTGTCCTTTTGGTTAATCTTGTTGTCTAAACTAGTGAGTTTTCTGTTTCCCCAGAGAGGAGACTGGATGGTCTTGGCACACAGACAGGTGAATAAGGCGTGATTCAGAGGGTAGGACAATTGATCAGGAAGCTAATTATTTCCTTCTGGGTTGCAGAAGCTCTCTCTGTAGATTGAGGACTCAAACAGCTGCAGAAAACCAGCTCACAGCTCAATGTAGAAGTCTTGCACATCTTGAAATAGTGGCCTCATAAAAAATAACAGAAGCCAAACAGATGCGCAAAAAAAAAAAAAAAAAAAAAAAGGCCACAGGAGATTGACAGGATTTACCAGAGAACTGTACTATTCCTAGTTTCTCTTCAGCTCTTTTGAATGGATTATTGTTGTGTTCTTACTCCTTTGGATTCCATTCCTCACTCCACTCCCTTCCCTGCAAGAGGCAATTAGGGGCTTGACTCTGATCTCACTTACTAACACCACTATACATTATAGACTATACATTGGTTGTGGGAGATCAGAATCAGGCCCCAGCTTTTCAGGTCCAGCCTGTGGTGGTGTGGTGCAGCCATAATGATTCTCCAGAGATCTGCTAGCGGCGGGTGTGCGGAAGCACCTGTCCACTCCCGATGCCATTGCCTTTTGTAAAAAACAGACACAGCATCATCTACCTCTTTAAACCTGACCTAATGATCCAGAGCCTGTTCCCTCGGGGCCAGACTTGGATACCCTCACTCACCTGGAGGAGTGTCTGGTTCTATGAGTAGTGCCATTAATTACAGCTGTCCTCAGTGGAGAGAGGCTTACCCTTTCTTTTAAGAGAGAAAGGTTTCTTTGCTCTCATTTTTGTTCCGGGCATTGATTCTTTTCTACCCTTTTTGTTTCTGTCCCTATGTGGAGAATGTAAACTACCTATAGAAAATTCACCTGAGGATTTCAAGGCAAACATGAATGAAATAAACCTTACACCACCTATATAAGACAGGGATTTATCAGTATCCCCATAGGTCAGATGGAGGAACTGTGGCACTGGGAGATTAACTGACTTCCCTAAGGTCACATGAGTTGCTGGGAAAAGAACCCAATGTTCCAACTCCCACTGTTCCCTGCCCTGACCTCTAGCTGGCTCTGGTTCTAAACAAGTCAGAATTTCCCACTCGCCTGACAAGTTTTCCAAGGTGTGATGCTGAGGGTTGGGTTCCAGGGATGGAAGGCTATAAGATATTCTTACTGTTGTGGACCAGAGATGTCATCAGCCTGATTTGAGGCTACCATAGGTCAGTTTAGACAGCAGTGTTGCACATTATCTTCTGTGTTACTGGGAGGGAACACAAGTGCATTCCCATGGGTTGCTGTGAGTTATCACTTCTGCTTGTTATTTTTCCTTGTGTAAACATGGAATTCTGACTACACAGAGCTGCTGTGATCCACGCAAATTACAGCACATGACATTAGCAGCAGTTGGGATGGGGTGGGGTGGGGTGAGGTTTTCCTAGTGCTGCTTTATGTTACAACTATCAAGGAATCATAGGAACAGATCCATTTTCATTTTATGTCCTGCACTCCCCTCCTCCTGTTTTCCCTATCCATTTTAGAAATGGACATGGCAACCCAGGTGAGTCAAATTTTAATTCCGGGCAAAGTATTGCAAAATATTCCTAATACCCAATTCATTCCTGAAGGAACTTCACTGACTCCAGTGGAATTCCACCAGGGATGAATGTGACCTGTTATAATTGCAGAGAAAGGGACTTGCATTTGTGAACCACGGATCTCTGCCAAACCAACTTGACTGGCTTTTTCAGCAACAGATGGGCAGATAAGGGAAATGCAGTGGACACAGTTTATCTGGATTTTAGCAAGGCCTTTGACACAGCAACACAGAGGAAGCTTATAGAGAGTTTGGATGAATAATGCCTTGATAACAATACAAAAAATGGTGGATAAAACTTGTTGGAAACAAGATGTGATTACCAATGGTGTTACATCAGAGTAGAAGTGGGGCTCCACAGAGATCAGTGTTCACTACTGGGATCAGCATTATTCTGCATAGCCCATTAACAAGCTAAGAGAATATAATTTGACTATGATAAATTTGAAGTTGCTGTAAGGCAGAAAGAGACACACACAGGCTAAGTGACTTGCCTGTGTTCACGCAGAAAGTTTGAAGCAGAGCAGGGAATTGAATCCAGGTCTCCTGAATCCAGAACAGCACCGCTGGAACATCTTTTCTCTTCCTCCTGCCTCTTTATCATTCATTTATTTATTTATTTATTTATTTATCTATCTATCTATCTATCATCTAGATGAAGTAAAATTGAGTAAAAGTTTTTAGGGGGAGAGTAAAAGTACTTTATGGGGCAGATTTTTCAAGGACAGGTGAAGATTTGCATGCAAACAGGCACGAGCAATTAGCTCTTATATTTGGGCACACAATTACTGCATACCAAGGCTCCTTTCTGGCAAACTGTTGCATGCAAGCAGACCACACCTTGCATGAAGCCCCATTGAATGGGACTCCATGCCGGTTCAGGGATTCTCCTGAATGGAATTAGTTGCGGGGTCGAGGCCTAATTAAATTGCACATACAAATACAGAAGTTATTTAGGTGCCTAACTAGCCTGCTGTGTGTTCAGTCATACAAGAGTTCCACACTGTTACTTGATTGTGCCCAAAGTTCTGCACCCATACCTCAGCCTTCTCTTATACAAATATGGCACTGTAATTCCAGAAAGAGACAGGCTAAGGGAGTCCTTGGAAATGTATAATTAGTTTTGAAATCCATAAGAATGGGATGAAATTTATACATATGAACAGGCAAGAAGCAACATATGCATGTAGACATAGCTGGAGATAGAGAACAATATCGGCCTTGCAGCCAAAGCTGTAATGGAATGTCTCAACTTGTTTGTTTCTCCTAGTGTCTCCTATTAGTGCCCTTTCTTTTGCTGCCACAGAACTTGCACACAGAAGGCATTTTGTGCCCTTTCCCCCTCCATTAACTGCCTTGGATATTTTGTAAGGGTTTGCCTTCCTTGTGGAAGGATGTTGAAGACAGTTGTAGATGTTTAAGAGTATTTGTTTAACAGCTACTGACTTTGGCTGATAGTCTTTGCAGTAATTGCAGTATGAAGTTTCTGTAATATGGAGTTGTGTGTGTGGGGGGGAAGCAGATTTTCAAGCTCGATTCTTATTCAGGCAGTTAACTAAAGGGCGGGGTGAAACCCAGGCCCGAGTGAGGTCAATAGCAAAACTCCCGTTGACTTAAATGGGTTAGACCACATTTTCAAAAGTGCTCAACAACTAACAGCTACCATGAAATGCTCATGGCTCGGTTTTCCAAAGATATCCGCTCCCAGTGGGAGCTAAGAGGTGCGCTGAAAACTCTTTTGAAAACCTGTTCCTCGTTGCCTTGGCAACAAAGAAATACTTACGTGGTTGGTGCATCCCTTGTTGAGATGCATTCCCTTGCTTTATAATAAGGAACAATCTGCCACTGCATTCTGATTGGCTGAGAGCTTCCACATTTATAATGAATTATCAAACATAATTATAATCTGATTCTTTTCATGGTATTATAATATATTAAGATTATTATTGTTTATATATCTAGTGACATAAATGCCTGGAACTTTACAGACATAGTTCTGGCCCAGAGTTGATTACAATCTGGACTAGAGAAGACAGGATATCTGAGGAGTCAAGTTAAAAGTCTATAACCTTAACCACCTGGAATAGTGTTGAAGATTTCATCTTCTTGATTTTTATCAGTTCATATTAAGCCAACTGGATAGATAAAAAGCGGCTAATAATATGTTCTAGTAATATAACTGCTACTGTACAAAAAACAAAGGAAACCAACCAACCAAACAAACAAAACTCCCCAAACCTGCTGATGATCCTGGCATAAAAGTCACATCATTCACAGGCTTGCTGTGTATGCAATGGATGGAAAGGAATGGCCTTATTCAATAATCAGATTGTGTGAAACTGTTCAATGACAACATTCATAATGCAGTAGCTAGGAATGAACAAACAAGTCTAGACAAGTACAAATTTCCACCGAACTCCCACAATCCTCTCTCCCACACCAAACTTGAGCAAGCCTTTTTTTTCTTATTTATCTATAGATGTATACACTGGGCCAGATCCTCAGCTGGTGTAAAGTATCAGTTTATTTGACAAGTACCTTTCTTCTGAAACGTTTAACTGTATTTTAAAATTCTTTTTCATTGTGCTTGTTTCTTTTCTTCCCCCTTCAGCTTTTGGGTTGGGGTGAGCAGGAAGGAACAAGGATAGCACATTTGCTCAGCTATGGTGAAACAGTTTGGTTGGGGCTTCTGCACAACTGGAAGAGGGACAGCCAGGAGACTGTTTGTTTGTATTTTTAGATTGTAACTAACAAGACCTGCACATTTAACAGTCTGTTTATGGTCTGGCTATCTTTGTTTGTCTGTCTTGTCTATAAACTCTTCAGGGTGGGGACCATCTTTTGTTGTGTATGCCCCAGTCCTGATTCAGACTTCTAAGCACTACTGGGATAATAACAATAATAATGAATAATCATCTATGGACAGACTGCAAACATTCTAAATTTGAGATCTCAAACTTAGAATATTTGAAGTCTGTCCATAGATGATTATTCATTATTATTGTTATTGATAACATGGTATTATTTTTGTTCCCTGATTGGATAAGCATGTAGACCCTTCTAGCACAAATACTGAAATTCATTTCCCGCAAAATTTGTGCCCACGAACTGAAAGTGAACACAAAAGAAATGAACACAAAACAGGCACAAACATGTCCAGAACAAATTAATTACAATTTGAATAATAATGGAGGATTACATTTTGCTTTATTGCCCATGCTCTGTTTAAAAGCTAGTTAAATTGAGTGAAAAGATGGAGGAGGAAGAGCAGGTATGGGCAAGAAGCGAAGGGAAATCAAACAAAGACTCTCCTCTGGACAGAAAGCTCTTTTCACCTAATGAATAGAAATGAAGAGCCTGATCCTCCATTATCTTGCACCCTGTGAATTCATTTACACTGGAGCAAAGTCAGTGCAAAGAGAGGATAAAACCCCTCCATTCTCATCTGGTAGCATTTTACTCCCACTTTGCACTGTGGTAAGTGCAGATGTAAGGTGCAGAGCAATGGAGAATCAGTCCTGAAATGTTTTGACCACTTTCTGAAGAAGTGACACTGGGGACATTGGTATTGTGGTGTCTATGATGGGGCCCTTCTTAATGCCCTTTAAAGCTGCATGCACACTAAAAATCAGTATCAAAGAGTATTTGACAAATGAAAATAATCAAATCAGGATCATTTAGAAATTACAATGCAGAAAAGCAAAAGGCTGCAATGTATTTGGATTGGGGGCCTTTGATATCCCCTGAGAATTACTAGGTTTCTTTATCGTGTTCAATAATAATCTGGGTATTTTAAATCTATGTTTAGGGTCACCCTTCTTTCCCTCCCCTCCCCCAAATGTTTCAACCCATGGCATTATGTTGGTACATAAAATGAACATTCTGTTCATGGTACGGTTGTATTCTTGCATTAAAAAGATGTCATTGCAAATGCTTTGATACAGTTTATTTTTCTTCTGCCAACAACCACTCCATCTGCTTAACCTTCCTAAGGCCTGTGGGCAGCTGCATTTATAGGGCTGAAAATTATAGATAGCTTGGAGTATGAGCAATCAGCAGTTTCATAGTGTATTTTTCTCATGCAGCTGAAGAGGGCCTGGGAAAGCTATCCTGGGGTGAAATTACATATGTGTCACAGAAATTACAGAGCACAGGAAATATTGCCTTGTAACTGTTTAGCAGGGTCCCAGCTGACTTCAGTGACGTTCGCACCAATTGAAATGTGTACATCCAGAGGAATGTTCTCAAAGGCAGCACTGTTTTGCCCAGCAGCATGTTTCTTTTCATCATACAGACATTCTGTAAAGAGATTAGTTACTCTGCAGAGGTGACTCAGAAACTTTTATATGCTATGGGAAAATGCAATCGTTTTTAAGTTTTACAGGGATTCCCTTACTGCTGTATTTCCATATCTTTGTACTGGGGGATTTGTCTATACCAGTGGTCTCAACCTATTTACCATTGTGGGCCGCATATGCAGCTCTCTATGTGTTATGTGGGCCGCATCCACACTATATATATATATATATATATATATATACACTAGCCCCGTGGATGTCACATGGGCTGCAGCTGTGTGCTAATTGGGCCGCAAGTGGTCTGCGGGCTGCGGGTTGAGAACCACTGGTCTATACAAGTGACTTTTCTTTTGTCTTTGTCAGAGATTGATTATACCTTCTTCCAGCTAAAAGATAATTAGGTAATTTTTATTGTATTCAGGTCGAAGAGTTACAAATGACTGGTTGAAAATGATAACCTCAATAACAGGAAGGAACCACATTAAGGTATAAATAGTAGTACAAAACCCAAAACAACAACAATAAACAATACATAATTATATTACCTGTGAGTTATGCTAGTGGTTATATTGCTTAAGAAGAAAACACTTAGTAGTAGGATGGGCAATACTTGATGCTTTAGGAGGCCACATTTAAAATGCTACTTTTTCTTTTTGCAGATAAAGCCATCAAAATAACTTTATCAGATCTACTAGTGGTGGCAATGATGCATAGGTCTCACTAGAAAAGTGTATATTCTCTGACATCACAGATCCCAGAAGTCTCACAAGTTGAGGAAGAAATTAAATTTTAAAATAGTAAATGAAAACTGATTTCTGTGCTGAATTCTCCCATCAGCTTTGCTAGTGGGGTCATTAGCTCAGAAATCAGGGACTTGCACAATTTCCATAATAGCTTTGCAGTTCAACTAGAAAACAAAAAACACCTGAGAACATGTAGGTTACCCTAATAAAGCATGACTTTGATATTTTTAAACTTGAACTAAATAAAATATAGCTCTATTTTTGATTCTTCTCTGCACCTTAAGAGATGAAGCCAGGTTATTATTACATGTTACCTGTTTATTATTAATGGTATAGTAGAATCCAATGCCCCCTTTTCGTTAGCCACTGTACAAACACACAGGATGATACAGTCTCGGCCCCAGGGAGTTTACAGTCTACATAGATAATAGAAGGCAAATGACATAAACAAAACGAACAGATACGTTTTATGAGTTAATATTACTTTTTTTTGGTGGGAGTCTCAGAATGTATGTATTTGTGCAGTCAATAAACTGCCATATTGTCATATGAAATGGTTATATGGGATGAAGATGGGCTGCCTGGTTCTCAATTTCCTGGCTTCCAGGGTTTTCTGAAAATCATAACATTTCTTTGACCATTTTATGTGAGAATCTCCTCCTTATTCCAGCGTCTTTCAGTGAAGGAGAGAGAGTGAAAGAGAGCTTCCAGACCTCCATTATAGCATTAAATGTAATCTTTGATTTCAATTGCTCCTTTCTGTGCAGAATAAGGTTATAACAAAACTTCAATTAACAGCTGTGTAAGTGTTTCTGAGGGCAAACTACTCATTCTTGAGAACAGCCTCCCATTGCTCAGAACTCCATTTCACATTCACTATATCTCCAAATGCCTCATCTTACACATGGGAAAGATGACAGGAGGGCAGAATCGGCCCTGACAAGCTTCATGGCTGAAAGAATAGCAAAGTACTTAACAAGCCACTTTTTACATCCATGTGAAGCTATTTCAGGGGTGTATGTGGGTGGAAAGGAAAATGTAAGTGATATGATGGGAGACAGAGAGAATAGAGGACCCCCACTTCCTCAGATATATACACAGAAATTCTGCATTTACAAGTGCTACATAATTAGGGAGAGGTTTTCTAACACAAAAAGAAACCCTTTAATTATATGTAGTGCTGGCAGCAGATGATGATAGGGATCAAGTTGAGAATGGATTAAAGACATGTCACGTGAACATATATTTCACTCAGATACTGATGTTTTCTTTGCCAGCTCACTGGGACAACACAGGGGAGAGAAACTGAACATTATCTCAGCATTCACCCTTGACGTATGTGATCTCGAAGGCTGTGTCTACATTAGCCTTGTCTTCTTAAAATTGCCCTCTGTTGCCATCACTGGAGGATGCACTAATGTAGACCGGCCACTAGCATTTTAACCATAGTGCTGTCTAACCCACTTAACAGGGCGGACTGCATGGTGGTCATCATCTTCAACCCCAGATCATTCCCTATGCTGGTGCTGCAGCTCATGCTTAGGCCAGATGCAGGGCCAGAACACATTGGCTTACAGAATCAGACCCCCTGATGGCTCCTCCCCACCCACCCCCACTATCCTGATCCAAGCAGAGCTCAACACAGGAGAGAATCTGCACTCTTGCATCACTGTACTCCCCTTACGGAGTACCAGACTCTCTTCTCTCCCTGAACACATCTCACCTCCATCACTGCAAGTGCATTGACTTTTGCACCTCTCGCCAGCTGGAACTTTTAGCTCACCTTTACAGCTGTATTATTTAACTCTAAATATTTTAATATGGCGCTTGTTTGAAAGAAGGTCTATGAAATAAAGTTTTGTTGTTCTGAACTGGTTTTGCAAGGCCTTTTTTGAAAAAAGTCATTGGGCAACTGATGGTCAAGACTTTGACTTATTGTGCCAAATTAATATCTCACTGCACTCGTGCTTACACCAGAGATGCATTACGTATTTTGGCAAAGGATAAGTGAAAGATCCAGAGAAAAACCATAGCTACCTGAGAAATGACTGCAGAAGGAAACATTCTGTTTAGACCATCTTAAATGACTTGAGACTTAAATGCTTGTATGAACATTTCTGGATACTTTATTGAAATTGCTCTCAATTTAGATATACAACCTATTCTCAGTTGACGTAATTCCATTGAACTCCATAAAGCTACCATGCTTTAAACAAGCTGAGAAGCCCAGAAAGAAGTTGTACTGTTTTAACTGTGCTGGTGCAACACTCTGAGCCCTGGTTTACACTGGGGGGGGGGGGGGGGAATCGAGCTAAGTTACGCAACTTCAGCGNCTTCAGCGACGTGAATAACGCAGCTCTCGCGGCGCTGGAGCACAGGAGTCGATGGGAGAAGGCTCGGGGGTCAATTTATCACGTCCAGACTAGACATGATAAATGGATCCCTGCTGGATCGATCGCTGCCCGCCGGTCCGGCAGGTAGTGTAGACATACCCTGAGTGTGAACACAGTTATACTGGTACAAGGGTGCTTTATTGCAGCACAGCTATTCCAGCATGGGAAGGGCAATAAGCTACATCAGCAGAGTCTCATTTATGCGGATATAACTGCATCTACACTAGGGCTTTTACTAGTATAACTATTTTGGTTTAAAAACAACAACAACAAATCCCTAAGCAAGAGTGTTAGACTGGTAAACCTTTAAGTGTACACCAGGCCTTCATAGGTATAACTCTCACTGAAGTCAGTGCTGGGGCAAAGGTAAAATAGGAAGTGTCTGTGGTATTTTAAACATTACTATTAGTTACTTTTCCTGCAACACTCCAGCCCCCTGCTACTTTATCTACACTGGCTCTGCAAGTGGTAGTTAGCAGGACTATAGATTTGTTTGTTTTCACATTTCACATTGAACACACTTTGATCTCAAAGCACTTTACAACAATGAAGAATTAACCTTCCCAACACCCAGGTGATGTAGGTATTATTATTCCATGGTTACATGGTGAAACAGAAGGTACCTTCGCATATATGACACACACGTTTGTCATTTGTGCACTTACACCCCTTTTCTGGCCAATTTTCTTGGGACAAATAACATGTAACTTACTGCACCATCTGCAGCTTTATTTTTATTGTCCAGTTCTCTTGCTCTACCCTTGTGTCATTGACTTCATTCAAATTCCTGAGCAAATCCCAGGCCCTTGCCCCATGCTCTCTCAACCAATTTCCCCCACTCAGGTACTCGATCATATACCAGACCTTCCCTTTTTCTTACTGATCTTTCCTCTCCCCTCTACCTTCCCAAATACCTAGTCCTCCCCCTCTGCATGTTTATTTTGGTAAAAGATTCACTACTGTAGGAGAGAAACTTTTAGACTTACTTTGTTTTCTAGACAGTTCTATTAAATGAGAGGTTTGTGAAATCTTAGATTTCTCAGCATTCAGTTGACTTTAGTTCATATATCTTGACCTCACTAATGAGAAGTTTATTAATACTTAGATTGTAAGCCCCTGGGGGCAGGGACCATCTTTTTGTTCTCTGTGTGTACAGTGCCTAGTACAATGGTGTCTGGGTCTATGACTAAAGCTCCTAGCTGCTAGGGTAATACAAATCATAAATAATAATTTCCATCCAAGGATCTGCAAACACACTCCAATACATGTGAAACTGAAGAAAAAAGAGGTTGTGACGTTCCAAAGACTGCACAATTAGAGCCGGGCAAAAAATTTTGGATGACACTTTTTTTCACCACAAAAATAAAAATACAGATTCACGTGGACCAAAACACTTTCTGAATTTGGGTTGAATTTGCTGAATTGTTGCCAAAAAAAGATTCTGAAAAAATTAAAGCATTTGAAATTTTCAATTCAAAGCAACTTTTAATTTCAAATTTTACTTCAAAACCCATCCAAAATGAAACAAAATATTTAATCTAGGATTGAACAAAATGTTTTGTTGGACCTGAAGCAAAAATCTGTTTCAATTTTTTGTTTTGGACAGTGAACCAAAAAGTCAGTTCTACACACAGTGAATAAGTGCCAGAGTCTAAAATGTATGGCCGAGAATGGTCTTGTATTTAAGACATGGACCTAGAAAAAACGTTTTCTCTTCTTGGGTCTGACGATGATTTCCTGTCTGAACTTGGGCAGCACATAATTTCTCTGTGCCTCCGTTTTCCTATCTATAACAATTGTATAATAATACTTATTTACTTACTTTGCAAGCATGGTATGAGGTTTAATTCCTTAATCAGTGTAAAATTCTTTGAAATAATTAAATAATTAAATGCACGCGCGCGCACACACACACACACACACACACACACACACACACACACACAAATACTTACTCCCAGTATGCACCAGAGTAGATACAGTACCCAATATTTACTGATACACTTGTACAACTGGTGGCACTTAATGAAGAAGGTGGAATGGTGGTTTTCAGTATGGTTATTTAAACAGGATGTTTTACACCATAACTTTTTCTAAGGACAATGTATTCCGCACAGCTATACAAAGGCCAGGATCTATGCAACCTCTATGGCCAAGAATTTTAAAAAGTGGGTACCTAAAGTGAGTACCTCTAAGTCCATTTTTGGGCACCTAAATAAATAAGTGCTCTGATTTGCACATGTGCTGAGCTCCAAGTAAGGATTGATTGTAGCCAATTTCATGAAGGTCTTTATGTGGGAAACAAATATATGGGCTCAGTAAAAGCACATCATGGCTCAGTCTGCGGTAGCTGACTAGCCTTTTCTCCCACTGATGCATATGCATAACTCGAGGGCTGACAAGAGGGGAACAAAGGGGGGGACAATTGTACTGGGGCCCTGAACTTGGGGGAGAGAGGAGGAGGAGAACATCTGTAATGTCTATGTAAATAAAATGAAATGGGAGGGGTTGGGGCCCCAGCAACCATGAGGTACCAGGGACTCAGATTTCTCTCAATGCACCTGCATAGCTCTCACTAATATTAACAGGAGTAATTTTCCTGCACCAATGGGTTAACAGCTCCCAGTGCTAAGCAGTACTTCTGAAATGCCAGGGAAAGGGGAAAGCCTTTCTATTTTACTCCTTTTCTCCTTTCAAGAGGAATCTCACAGCAGTTCATTGTGGCTGAGTCAGTGGCTGAGTCCCCTAGGCTCACAGCTCATGACATCAGAGAACAAAGCGTCTTTGCTGTTCTAATGTAGGCAGCACCCACCGATGTGTCATAGGCTACCACGCACATATTACTGCACCATAAGAGTTTATTGCTGCTTGGTGACAGGGAGCAACCCAATACTTTGGTACTATTTAAACACTAATTCTATTCACAGCCTTCCCTCTTTCCCTGTGTAATGGCTCTCACATGCACAGCAGCAACATAGAAAAATAGTTCAGCTGATGAATGAGTCATTTTTTATTGTTCTGTTTCATTAGTTTTCTTTATTTTTTAAATGGTGGTAAAATAAGCTTCTTTGCTCTGGAAGAGAAACACAAGTCCAGAAACAAAAGCAAGATTAGATTTTAAGTGCCACACAGGAACTTATCATGCCATGGAGTTTCTAAAAAGCAGGAGCCAGGAAATAGTGTCCAAAATCTTACTTTTTGCTGTAATTAGCTTATGAGTGTTTCATAATTCTTTGTATCAGTGTCAGATTGATGGAGCAGAGGCTCTGGAGCCCTGGCTGGAAACACGGGAATTGCCATACTTGATTAAATCAGGCCTGGCCTACACTAAGAAATTAGGTTGGTATAACTGTCACTCGGGTGTGTGAAAAATCCACACCCCTGATCTATGTAGTTACACCACCCAAACCCCCGCTGACCTAGCTATGGCCTCTCAGGGAAGTAGAGTACCTATGCCGATAGCAGAACCCCTCCTGTCAATGTAGATAGTGTCTTCACTGATGTGCTATTGTAACACTGACAGACCGCGGTTGTCGGTGGGTGGGATCAAACCTGGGACCTCTGGAGCTAAAGACGTGAGGTAAAAGTCACATGCCTATTAGCTAAGGCTGTGGCATAGGTCAAAGGAAGCCTCCTTAAGTCAACCTGTTAAGGTATGTGTCTACACTACCGGGTCCTTTACACTGACCTAAGTCACCTCTAATGTCGACTTCTGTAATCCACCTCTGCGAGAAGCATACTACTTAGTTCGATTTTCATGGGTTAACTACGAGGTAGTGCAGATGCAGCACTGTGTAATTTGACTTAATTGGCCTCCAGGTGGTGTCCCACAATGCTCATCTGTGACCACTCTGGAGATCATCCCTCCCCTGCTAAAGCCCCGGGAATTTTTGATTTCCCATTTCCTGTTTGATCAGCATTGGGAGCATGCCAGCTTGAGCACAGCTGATCAAGGAGACTACATGCCCCAAACGGGCTCCAACCTGTTCTGCATAGGAGGTGGTGGATCTCATCGCTGTGTGGGGAGAAGAGTCTGTGCAGGCAGAGCTCCGATCCAGCAGAAGAAATGCTGACATCTATGTAAAGATCGCTTGTGGAATGGGGGAGAAGGGCTACACGAGGGACACACAGCAGTGCTGTGTGAAAATAAAAGAACTTTGCCAAGTGTACCGGAAGACAAGGGAGGTGAACAGTCATTCTGGTGCTGAACCCCACACATGCCAGTTCTACAATGAGCTGCATGCGATTCTCGGGGGTGACCCTACCAGCACCCCCACAAGCAACGTGGACACCTCCCAGGTGTGTGAGTCTAGGGACAACATGGAAGATGATATGGTGGATGAGGACGAGGAGGAGGAGAATGGGAGATAGGCAAGTGGTGGATCCATTCTCCCTGAGAGCCAGGAAATATTTTTAACCCTGGAGCCTTGTGGGTCACAAGACATCATGGTGGCCGACAGTGATGCCGGGGAAGGCACCTCTGGTGAGTATACAGTTACAATCAAAATCCAGTTAAACTTTAGCGGGTACACACATTCAGTGGTGTTGCATGTTTACTCTGAAGAAAAAGCGAGGTGCTGTGGTTCTTTGCTTACAAGAGGCCCCTCCAGCTACGCAGAGGGTGGCCCCCGGAAAAGACTGTTTATGTGGACTGGGATAGCCTGGGGATCCTCCATGGATATCTCTAGGAAACTTTCATGGAGGTACTCTGCAATCCTTTGCACAAGATTTCTGGGCAGGGCAGTCTTATTTCTTCCACCATGGTAGGACACTTTCCCACGCAACTCCTGAATTAATTCTGCTGGCATCATTGCAGTACACAGCATAGCAGCATAAGGATCAGGTCTATATCCAGCCGCTTGCAGCATCTCCTTCCTTTTCACCTCTGTTACCCTCAGCAGACTGATATCACATAGGGTCGCCTAGGGGAAACGGGGGAAGTTCTCATTAAAAGTGCTCTTACAAGGAAAAAAAAGGGCATGTAGTTTAAAGTGGCTGATAGGGGACTGGGGCCCCACATGAGAGATTCTGCAATTTGGGAGTGAAAAGATTCCCCCCACCCTGTTCGTAAACAGCTTCCCATGGTGCTATGGGGAAGGGCTATTGTTCGACTAGCTACCTCTGCTCCCGACATGAGCCTGCCATAAACTTCATTAAAAGTGTGGTCACACATGACCCAGGGGGGCGTACTCACCATGGCTGGAGCAGCAAAACGGCACAGTGAATGGTTACGGATTCTGATTATGTTATGGCTTGCACCTAGTGTAATAAGAGTTGGTTTTTTTATGAAAACGGCCTTGCTTTGGAAACATTTTATTCATGTACAATGGCTCCTTTATTTTTCCCATGACTGACAGCTGGAAATGTGTCCTTCATCAACACCTGAAAGCAGACTTTCACTGATTAGAAGGAGGAGAAATAGAACATGGGAGGACATGTTTACCGAGATAATGAACGCCTCTGGGACAGCTGACACAGAGCTGAGAGCGTGGGAGATTTCACTGTCCAAGAAATTAGACATGGACATATTGAGCAGGAAAGCTTCCAATGAGCGAGAGCGTGTCGTGCAGGATGAGATGCTTTGGATTATGAGGGACCAAGCAGCAGGGCCGCCCAGAGGATTCAGGGGGCCTGGGGTCTTCGGCGGCAGGGGTCCTTCCACTCCGGGTCTTCGGGGAACTTCGGCGGCGGGTCCCAGAGCGAGTGAAGGACCCGCCGCCGAATTGCCGCCGAAGACCTGGAGCGGAAGCTCCGGGTCTTCAGCAGCAGGTACTTCATCCGCTCCGGGTGTGTTCGGCAGCACTGAAGGACTTACTGCTGAAGACCCGCCAAAAACTCTCGTGGGGGCCCCTGCAAACTCTCGTGGGGGCCCGGCGGCCCTGCCAAGCAGAAATGTTGAGGCATCTGGTTCAACTGCAGGAACAGAATCAGAAGGGTAGAGTCCCTCTGCAGACCCTGGTGGATAGCCAGCCAGCATCGCCTGGTGCAGAATCACCCTCCCCAAAGCGTTCCATGAGGCATGGGTGAAAAGTCCATTATCCCTTTCACTTAACTCAGGGGGAGGGTACAAGGAACAGAAGGTGCCCATTCACAGACCTTTGGTGGTCTGGAATGCGGTGTTACGTTACACAGCTGAAAATGTTTCTCCCGTTCCAACTTTACAACCTCTTTTCCCCAAGGTTCCCCTTTTTTTTCTCTGTTCTCCCACTTTACTTATCTTTGTTAAATAAAGTAAATGGATTTGAGAATTAAATGTTCTTTATTGAGTAGAAGCAATGGGCTTGGGCAGGGGGGTTGGCTGCACAGGGACAGTGATACAAGCCAGGTGAAGGTTTGGGAAACCACAATGCACATAAGCATCTCACATTACTGTGACTCGTTATTGAAACAGCTTTTCAAAACCTCACGGATACTCAACGCCCCTTGCTGTGCTCTTATTATTGCCCTGGTGTCTGGCTGCTCAAAAATGGCTGCCTTGCGATCTGTCTCAACTGCCCACCCCTGTGGAAAATTTCCTCCCTTTTTTTCTCAGATATTATGGAGCACACAGCAGGCAGCTATAACCATGGGGATGTTCTCCTCACTAAGGTCCAACCTTGTTAGTAAACTTCTCCAGCACCCTTTCAAATCCCAAAGGCACCTTCAACCACCATTCTGCATTTGCTGAGCCTATAGTTGAACCATTCCTTACTGCTGTCCAGAAGGCCAGCGTATGGCTTCATGAACCATGGGAGCAAGGGGTAGGCTGGGTCCCCCAGAGTAACTATAGGCATCTCAACATAGTCAATGTTCATTTTGTGGTCTGGAAAGAAAGTCCCGGATTGCAGCTTTTTGAACAGACACGAGTTCCTAAAGATGTGCGCGTCATGAATCTTTCCCGACCATCCTACGTTGATGTTGGTGAAACACCCCCTGTGATCCACCAGGGCTTGCAACACCATTGAAAAGTATCCCTTTCAGTTTATGTACTCTTTGTCAAGGTGGTCTGGTGCCAAGATGGGGATATGCGTTCTGTCTATCGCCCCACTGCAATTAGGGAACCCCTTCGTGGCAAAACCATCCACTATGTCCTGTACGTTTCCCAGACTCACTACCCTTCGTAGAAGAAGTTGATTAATGGCCCTGCACACTTGGAGCACAGCAGCTCCCACGGTTGATTTACCTGCTCCAAATTGATTCCCCACTGACCGGTAACTGTCTGGCATTGCAAGCTTCCAAATAGTGATCGCCAGTCACTTCTCCACTGTCAGAGCAGCTCTCGTTTTTGTGTTGCTGAACTGCAGGGCAGGGGAAAGCTCTGCATAAAGTTCCTGGAAGGTGGCCTTCCGCATTTGAAAGTTCTGCAGCCATTGCTCCTCCTCCTATACCTGCAAAACGATGCAGTCCCACCAACAATCAGTGCTTGTTTCACGGGACCAGAAACGGCGCTCAACAGAGTGCAGCTACAGATGCCCCCCCAACTTACACAATCGTTCCATTCCAGAAAGCCTTGCGTAACTCGAATTTTGCGTAAGTCGGAAACATATACCTGTACGTTACGCAAAAATCTCCGCAACTCGAAAATCCTATTTCTGACTTATGGAACTTTTCCCGTAAGTGCGAATTTGCGTAAGTCGGGTCTTGCGTAACCTGGGGAGCGTCTGTACTCTGTGACTGCCAGCAGCAAGTGTGAATTGTTTTTTTCAATGGCTTGCAGCAGTGCTGCTTGCAAGACATCGCCATGTTCCACGCGGGAGACCCTACTTCAGCTCTGGAAATACTGCAGGAGAAGGTGTGAGGTGTTTGAGATGCTCACAGCAAGAGTGCACAACTGAGCAGGCTCCATGCTTCTGGGGTTATGGCGTAACGCACGGCAGTTTTAAGGCGCAAAAACCACTGGGTTGTTTGCCGCTGATATGAGGGAGGGAGCACAGTGCATCATGGGATGCTGATGCAATGTTCCCATTCTCCCCTGCGGCAATGTTTTGGTCCCATGAGGCTGTGAACAAACTTCCCAAAACACACTGCGCAAGTTGCACTTTGGAATAGCTACCCACGATGCACTGCTTTGTGCATTGATGCAGGCGCTGCTAGTGAGGACACACTCCATCAAGACAATGAGCATGGTGTGGCCACGCACAATTGACTTAATTAATTCAGAGGCTCAAGATCAAATTAGATAAAGTCAACTTAATTTTGTAGTGTAGACGAGCCCTAAGTGGCCTCTGTGCCACTAGAGGGGACAGAGCACCACCCCCAGGAGGTGGGTGGGTTACATACTTCCCCTAGCTGAGGAAGTGTGTCCCGAGTTTCAGAGACTTCCCAGTTGAAATCCAAGATGAGCCCCCACTTGTAACACTGACAGACCACGGTCGGCGGTGGGCATGATTGAACCTGGGACCTCTGGAGCTAAATGAATGAGCCTCTACTGCATGAGTTAAAAGCCACATGGCCCTTAGCTAAGCCTGTAGCAGACTCATTAATCTCTAAGTGGTCTCGGTGCCAATAGAGGCGACAGAAAACCGCACCCAGAAGGTGTATGGGTTACACTATGGTGGTGCAGCTGCAGCGTTTTAAGCATAGAGAAGCCCTTATTGTTGCATGTAGTCCGGTATCCTGTTTCCAACAGAGGCCAGTAACAGCTGCCAAAAGAAAGGTTCAAGAAACTGTGCAGTAAGCATCTTAATTCTTATTAACGTGACAGCAGCAAAGACTTCCAGTCATGGATCGGGACCCTGTTGTGCTAGGTGCGGTACAAAATCACAGAACTAAAAGACATCCTCTTCTCCAAAGGCATGGGATAATCTGCTCCAGAAAAAGTTTCCTCCCAAGCAACCCTCAATAGTTAAAGTTTGGCTTATACTCTTCCAGAACTCTTATTACCTTAATATTGACTATTAGAACTGAGGATAAGGTTTTTAACACTATAAATCGCCAATGTTATTTTGAGGATTCTAAATGTTATGATGTCATGGTCATTGTTTCGTGGGACATTACTCCCATAGCAGCTTTTGGGGTAAAAGTAATCAAGGTAATGGGGAAGATTATTAGTAAACTAGTTATTCAATTTCATCTAGAAGAAATAACCTTTGTGACAAATAACACTGAGATACAGGAAGAGAAGACAAAGAAACAAAAAACTGCTTAGGATGTTATTTCTAGCTGAGAAATACCTCAGAATAAATGTATGGAAATCAGCATGACTGACTGCTTTCTCACAAAACTTGGCTACAACGTGTAAGAAAAATGTGTGTTGCGGGTGAGTAAAGGGGAACTCACGTATCATTAAAAACACATAAAATAAAACAACCTCTCCCCCCAAATTCTTGTCATTTTGGTCCCCCTCCCTTGATCACTTAATTTGTCCTAATGAACACCACCGCACCAATGAATAATTGAAAATTGTAGGGCTTCTTAGCCTTAAGTAATGTGGTATCCTGAAGCAAAAGAAGGAGTAATGGGAAAAGGAAACTATACATAACCCATTTGGGGGGAAAATGTGCCAGTGATATTGGCTCTATCACTTGGGAAATTAAATAGAAGGTGCTGTTAGAACTGGATATTGTTTTGGTCAAATCTTTTTTTTTTTTTGGTAATGCTTACACAGTTTTCTCCCAGGGAGAGGAAGGTAGAAAGAAGGAAAGAACCACATATGACAGATGCTAATCAAATTGCCTTTCACACCACAAGAAGATACCCAAATACCATGGAGCTGTGTGGGGTGCACAAATCTGATTAGAATAAGATGTGATGGAACAGAAATAATATCTTACTTTGTTTTATTTAAAAGAAAAGAGAAATGGTGACACCGGCAGTATTTATTATTCTTATTATATTTATATTATTATGTAATGCCTTTTACTATTGCAAAAGATTATTCTATTGTTCTTTTTTGCTGGTGTATTTGTACATGCACTTGAAGGTTCTTCATTACAAATCAAATCAAAACACATGATGTTGCAGTACTCTGATCCAAAACACTGTGGCTGCATTATCGTAAACTATAGTGTTTTGGGCCATTACTGTAGAAATTTATTATATGCTTTTTAAGTGTACTATATTAAATCTTCTTATGGACAGCCAGGTCCCCTATGAGTTGTGGGAAGTCACATGTTCCCTGTAGTGATGCAAATGCTTAACAATGGAAATCAACTAGACACCATAGTTTGCAATGGGAAATGAAAAATAATATGATATCCACCAGAAAATGCTTGTGCCTTCTTCTGGGGGAACACCCTTCAGTGAGGGCAGCAGGAACTGCCCTCACATCAGCACTGAAAAGGGAGTCTATATAGTGGGAAATAATCTCCAGAGTTAATGTCCCGGTCCAGTCATAGGAAAGAGGATCTTTAATTTAAAGTCCTGTGTATGAGAACAAAGTGACAATATTTCAATATAATGATGACAGTACTGTTGGCACTTACAAGAATATTGCAGTGACTGTCATCTGTGAAAGGGTAGTATATATATTTCTATGAATACCTTACATTAACATTTAAGGTTCCTGGCTCAATTAGTATTTGTTGCTTTAAAACAGAGCTAACATGACAGAGAGCTGGCTTACAGTCAAAACAACATTTTATTTTTTGTCAAGAAAAAATCCCAAAGTCATAAAAATGAAATATATCCATAGAGGCTAGTGGAACATATAATTTACCTTCTGAGCCCATACACAGTATTTTGTCTTCACTCCATACGGTAACTCACTCAGGAGTTTATGAGCGATACAGTGCTCCAGAGAGACTGTGGTTATCTCTTATTTCAAGCTACAGTGTTAGCCCCTGTGGTAACTTGAAATTGCCTCAAAGAAACTTCCACAATGCAATAATGGGCGGGAAGGGAAAGAACTGGAAAGCCTATAGGTCATGGGCGGAAAAGCTCTAAACAAAGTATTTTATTGCAAAATATTCCTGGCAGAGTTGGGGAAGTCTGTTTAGCTGTTTCTTTATAAAAAGAATCTGAGAAGCATGGATGTTTATGTACTCCTCTGGCAGCTACACTGTAGATTTCTGTACTTGTAGGAGAACTTGAGACGCATCGAACAAAACAGTCACCCAGAGAGAAATTAAATGGTAAACTATTTTAGATGCTATCCACGGTTATGTGAATGTGTATATACAGTAAGTTTGTATATCCAATATACAACATTTAGTAAAGCTGTCTTATATATCAGTGGTGTCCAACCTTTTCAGATTAATGGCTGAATGGATTCTTTCAAAAAGGCCAGAGAGCCACAATCAATACTAGGAAGCAGAATCTCTGCCCTTTCCATTCCATTTGCATCAGTCAGGCAGCACAAAAGGAAAGGAATCTATCCACAAGTCTCCTATTTGGGATTGCCCTGGCATGAGGGATCCCAACAGGGGAATAGCCAGCACAACTAGTTCCTAGGCCTCTCCACTCCCATGCCCTGATTCATCTCTTGTGCCAGGGGTTGCTGGTAAAGTGTGCTGCATGCTGGCTGTCCTCAGCTGGTGGATACTCCCTTGGAGAATCATCGCTAACTGGTGCAAGTAACCTACATTGGGGCCAAAACAAGACTGTAACTGGTTGTTGGCTTCTTTTTCTCCTTTCCCTTGAGTGAGATCTCCAGTCCAGTTTTACAAACTTGGGAGGTTCAGAAAGTCTGGACGAGCGTCACACAAGCAGTTGAACTGCTGGATGCTTTTCAAAAAGAAACCTGATCTCTGGTGCTTTCAAGATTTTCCCATCAATTCTCTCTCCACAAGACATGATAGTTTGGGAGGGTTTATATATATTACTTGCATAGGTCTTCTAGATGAGATTGTTTTGTAAGCAGTGATTTATTTTTTTTTGTAAATGATAAATATGTTATGAGGAAAAAAACATTTAGGAACTGACATGGTATCATTTCTTACTCACTGAGTGGGAGCTGTTAGGATAATTCCTAGAAAAGCAAGTAGAGGGGAAAAATATCAGTTTTGAATTTGATTTACATCCTACTCATAACACAGTACAGATTAATATTTGTAAAGCCAAATACTTATGAGTTGTTGAGATAGAGTACACTTCAGTAACTGATGTTCTCCAAAGAAAGGCAAGCCTTGAATAACCAAATTCAGACCTGGACCAATTGCTGAACTCCTTGGCAACCACAAGAGGCAGTCAAGCAAAGGGATTTTTCACTGAGAAAACTCAGTATATAGATAAAAAAGCCCAGGAATTTTCCATGCGGTGGAAACAACAATAGAAAAGCCATGACCTTGGGATGGCGCCAGGCAACTGAACAGCTTGTCTATTGTGTGGGAACAGCTGACTTTTGCACAGGAAGCAATCCCTGTTGATTAGAGATTGCAAAACCCCTGCCTCGAATTTCATCCTTATCTGCCACATTAATGTTTGCACCAACAGCCCTTCTATAAATCAGTAGGCACCTTCATGGGCACCTCTGCTCATCTACAGCATCTGTAGCTATGGCAGTATATCCAAGGAATGTAATTTTAGGAGAATGTTCTCATTCTGCCCTTTTTAGTCCAGTACTCTTTCGCCTGCCACTGCCATCTGATATGCTTTATATTTCCTCCCTCGTGCCCTGTCCCCATGCCACTCTCTCCCCACTGATGCATGCTTGAAGCATTGCCACATACCTATACTTGGTCAGAAACTTTGTGGGACGGATCGTCTGCTGTAGTACTAGATAGAACTACACCAATTTATACCAGTTGAAGATCTGGCTTTCTGTTTTTACTGACTTGAGTTAATCCCAGAATGTCACAGTCAAAGGAGGAATTTTGTTTTTAACATTTACTTTCCTGCCTACCAGACCTCCCAATCTTTTATGTTACTAGCAGGACTGTCATGGTGTATTGATTAGTTAGAAGTTAAATTAATGCTAGGTAGGCCCTTGTGTCAGCTTCAGGTATAGCTCCTCAATAATAACTCACAATGGTGAAAAGCTTCTGCCTCTGCTGACTTTGGCATGCAGGGAAAATAGCAAGTCACAGAACCAAATGTAACTGCTTTCACTTGGGATATATAAAAAATCATAGGCTTACACACAGACCATTAGTTTTGTTCAATCGATAGCTCCAAATCAAATGTAGATAATAGACAGACATGAACAAGAGAGAGGACAGAAGCAGGAAAAGGAAAGGAAAGTGTGCATGTTCCTTTTACACTTAGGCCATGTCTACACTTACAAGCTTAGAGTGACACAGCTGTACCAATACAGCTGTGCCGCTGTAAGAGCACTTGTGTAGCCACGTTATGCTGACAAGAGAGAACTCTCCTGTTGACATAATAAAACCAGCTCAATGAGAGGCAACATAGCACTGTGCACACGAGTGCTTAGGCCGGCAAAACATATGTCGCTCAGGGGGGTGGTTTTTTTCACACCCCTGAGTGACAAAAGTTGTGTTGACATAAGTGCTAGTGTAGATATGGCCTTATGATTAGATTCACAAGGGGGGCTTAGGTGCCCAAATGTCCTGTCAGGTGCCTGAGGGCTGGTCTACACTGAAAAGTTACATCAGCATAGCTACGTCTCTCGGGTGTGGCTTTTTCACAACCCTGAGACGTAGTTAAGCCAATTTAACCGCCAGTGTAGACAGGGTTAGGTCAACAGAAGAATTCTTCCATTGACCTAGCTACCACCTCTCAGGGAGATGGATTAACTACATTGATGGGAGCGCCCCTACCGTTGCTATAGCAAGTGTCTACACTGAAGCCCTACAGTGCTTTTAAGTGTCGGCCTTGCCTAAATCCAACATTTATGCACCACTAGCATTCACAAAACCACCACTCAGCTGCCACCTAACTCTGTAGGTGCCTGCATTCCCTAGGCAGCCAGATTTTTCACCAGTAAAGTCCCCTAGGTGCTTAAGTTATAGTTTAACATCAGAGAATTTTGCCTAATATTCAACCTAAAATTTCCTTTGGTAATAAGAACATAAGAATGGCCGTACTGGGTCAAACCAAAGGTCCATCCAGCCCAGTATCCTGTCTACCAACAGTGGCCAATGCCAAGTGCCCCAGAGGGAGTGAACCTAACAGGTAATGATCAAGTGATCTCTCTCCTGCCATCCATCTCCACCCTCTGACAAACAGAGGCTAGAGACATCATTCCTTACCCATCCTGGCTAATAGCCATTAATGGACTTAACCTCCATGAATTTATCTAGTTCTCTTTTAAACCCTGTTATAGTCCTAGCCTTCACAACCTCCTCAGGCAAGGAGTTCCACAGGTTGACTGTGCACTGTGTGAAGAAGAACTTCCTTTTATTTGTTTTAAACCAGCTGCCCATTAATTTCATTTGGTGGCCCCTAGTTCTTATATTATAGGAACAAGTAAATAACTTTTCCTTATTCACTTTCTCCACACCACTCATGATTTTATATACCTCTATCATATCCCCCCTTAGTCTCTTCTTTTCCAAGCTGAAAAGTCCTAGCCTCTTTAATCTCTCCTCATATGGGACCCGTTCCAAACCCCTAATAATTTTAGTTGCCCTTCTCTGAACCTTTTCTAATGCCAGTATACCTTTTTTGAGATGAGGAGACCACATCTGTATGCAGTATTCAAGATGTGGGCGTACCATGGATTTAAATAAGGGCAATAAGATATTCTCCATCTTATTCTCTATCCCTTTTTTAATTATTCCTAACATCCTGTTTGCTTTTTTGACTGCCGCTGCACACTGTGTGGACGTCTTCAGAGAACTATCCACGATGACTCCAAGATCTCTTTCCTGATTAGTTGTAGCTAAATTAGCCCCCATCATATTGTATGTATAGTTGGGGTTATTTTTTCCAATGTGCATTACTTTACATTTATCCACATTAAATTTCATTTGCCATTTTGTTGCCCAATCACTTAGTTTTGTGAGATCTTTTTGAAGTTCTTCACAGTCTGCTTTGGTCTTAACTATCTTGAGCAGTTTAGTATCATCTGCAAACTTTGCCACCTCACTGTTTACCCCTTTCTCCAGATCATTTATGAATAAGTTGAATAGGATTGGTCCTAGGACTGACCCTTGGGGAACACCACTAGTTACCCCTCTCCATTCTGAGAATTTACCATTAATTCCTACCCTTTGTTCCCTGTCTTTTAACCAGTTCTCAATCCATGAAAGGACCTTCCCTTTTATCCCATGACAGCTTAATTTACGTAAGAGCCTTTGGTGAGGGACCTTGTCAAAGGCTTTCTGGAAATCTAAGTACACTATGTCCACTGGATCCCCCTTGTCCACATGTTTGTTGACCCCTTCAAAGAACTCTAATAGATTAGTAAGACATGATTTCCCTTTACAGAAACCATGTTGACTTTTGCCCAACAATTTATGTTCTTCTATGTGTCTGACAATTTTATTCTTTACTATTGTTTCAACTAATTTGCCCGGTACTGACGTAGACTTACCGGTCTGTACTTGCCGGGATCACCTCTAGAGCCCTTTTAAAATATTGGTGTTACATTAGCTATCTTCCAGTCATTGGTTACAGAAACTGATTTAAAGGATAGGTTACAAACCATAGTTAAGAGTTCCGCAATTTCACATTTGAGTTCTTTCAGCACTCTTGGGTGAATGCCATCTGGTCCCGGTGACTTGTTACTGTTAAGTTTATCAATTAATTCCAAAACCTCCTCTAGTGACACTTCAATCTGTGACAATTCCTCAGATTTGTCACTTACAAAGGACAGCTCAGGTTTGGGAATCTCCCTAATATCCTCAGCCGTGAAGACTGAAGCAAAGAATTTATTTAGTTTCTCCGCAATGACTTTATCATCTTTAAGTGCTCCTTTTGTATCTCAATCGTCCAGGGGCTCCACTGGTTGGTTAGCAGTCTTCCTGCTTCTGATGTACTTAAAAAACATTTTGTTATTACCTTTTGAGTTTTTGGCTAGCTGTTCTTCAAACTCCTTTTTGGCTTTTCTTATTACATTTTTACACTTAATTTGGCAGTGTTTATGCTCCTTTCTATTTACCTCACTAGGATTTGACTTCCACTTTTTAAAAGATGCCTTTTTATCTCTCACTGCTTCTTTTACATGGTTGTTAAGCCAGGGTGGCTCTTTTTTAATTCTTTTACTGCCTTTTTAAATTTGGGGTATACATTTAAGTTGGGCCTCTATTAAAAGAGAACTGGATAAATTCATGGAGGTTAAGTCCATTAGTGGCTATTAGCCACGATGGGTAAGGAAGGGTGTCCCTAGACTCTGTTTGTCAGAGGGTGGAGATGGATGGCAGGAGAGAGATCACTTGATCATTACCTGTTAGGTTCACTCCCTCTGGGGCACCTGGCATTGACCACTGTCAGTAGACAGGATACTGGGCTAGATGGACCTTTGGTCTGACCCAGTACGGCTTTTCTTATGTTCTTATGTATGTTCTTATGGTGTCTTTGAAAAGTGTCCATGCAGCTTGCAGGGATTTCACTCTAGTCACAGTACCTTTTAATTTCAGTTTAACTAATCTCCTCATTTTTGCATAGTTCCCTTTTCTGAAATTAAATGCCACAGTGTTGGGCTGTTGAGGTGTTCTTCTCACCACAGGAATGTTAAATGTTGTTATATTATGGTCACTATTTCCAAGCGGTCCTGTTATAGTTACCTCTTGGATCAGATCCTGTGCTCCACTCAGGACTAAATCGAGAATTGCCTCTCCCCTTGTGGGTTCCCATACCAGCTGCTCCAAGAAGCAGTCATTTAAAGTATCGAGAAATTTTGTCTCTGCATTTCGTCCTGAGGTGACATGTACCCAGTCAATATGGGGATAATTGAAATCCCCCATTATTATTGAGTTCTTTATTTTGATAGCCTCTCTAATCTCCCTTAGCATTTCATCGTTACTATCACTGTCCTGGTCAGGTGGTCTTTAATAGATCCTTACTGTTATATTCTTATTAGAGCATGGAATTACTATCCATAGAGATTCTATGGAACATGTGGATTCATTTAAGATTTTTACTTCATTTGATTCTACATTTTCTTTCACATATAGTGCCACTCCCCTCCCCCCCACATGACCTGTTCTGTCCTTCCGATATATTTTGTACCCTGAATGATTGTGTCCCATTGATTGTCCTCACTCCACCAGGTTTCTGTGATGCCTATTATATCAATATCCTCCTTTAACACGAGACACTCAAGTTCACCCAACTTATTATTTAGACTTCTAGCATTTGTGTACAAGCATTTTAAAAACTTGTCACTGTTTATTTGTCTGCCCTTTTCTGATATGTCAGATTCTTTTTTATGTGAATGTTTCTCATCTGATCTGGCCCATACTTTATCCTCTTCCATCCTCTCCTCCTGACTAAAACCTAGAGAATCTCTATCAATAGACTCTCCTCTAAGAGAAGTCTCTGTCCGATCTACGTGCTCCTCTGCAGCAATCGGCTTTCCCCCATCTCTTAGTTTAAAAACTTCTCTGCAACCTTTTTAATGTTAAGTGCCACTTTGGTTTAGGTGGAGCCCATCCTGCCTGTATAGGCTCCCCCTATCCCAAACGTTTCCCCAGTTCCTAATAAATCTAAACCCCTCCTCTCTACACCATTGTTTCATCCACGCATTGAGACTCTGAAGCTCTGCCTGCCTACCTGGCCCTGCGTGTGGAACTGAAGCATTTCTGAGAACGCCACCATAGAGATCCTGGATTTCAGTCTCTTCCCTAGCAGCCTAAATTTGGTCTCCAGGGCATCTCTCCTACCTTTCCCTATGTCATTGGTACCTACATGTACCACGACCACCGGCTCCTCCCCAGTACTACACATAAGTCTATCTAGATGCCTCGAGAGATCCGCAACTTTTGTACCAGGCAGGCAAGTCACCATACGGTTCTCCCGGTCATCACAAACCCAGCTATCTATGTTTCTAATGATCGAATATCCCATTACTAATACCTGCCTTTTCCTAATGACTGGAGTTCCCTCCCCCGGAGAGAGAACCTCAGTGCGAGAGGATACCCCAACATCATCTGAAAGGAGGGTCCCGACTATGGGAAGGTTTCCCTCAGCTCCCGTTGACTGCTCTTCTTCCCTGAGCCTTTCATCCTCCTTAACAGAGGTAGGACAAATCTACAGTGTCCCGGAAAGCCTCATCAACATACCTCTCTGCCTCCTTTAGCTCCTCCAGTTCTGCCACCCTGGCCTCCAAAGCCCGTACGCGGTCTCTGAGGGCCAGGAGCTCCTTGCACCGAATGCACACATATGCCACCCGCCCACAGGGCAGGTAATCATACATGCTACACTGAGCGCAATAAACAGGATAGCCCCCACTCTGCTACTGGGCGTCTGCCTGCATTCTCTCCTACAGCTACCTAGGTTAATGATGGAGTTTTTGTTTAAATCAAAAAGTTTTGATTATAGTTTAGTTTAAAGGTTTTAAAGAATGGCAAGTGTACCTCGCCCACTTCCCACGCAACTCCCTCTCGAAACTCCCTGTTAGTGGCCCCTTTTCACCAAGCTCCCTAGTCGCTTGCTCACTGCTTTATAAAGCCCTGGCCTTCCTGATAGCCCTGCCCCCTGACTAAGGCTCAGCCAATGAACAGAAGCTTCTAGATTTCAAACCTTGTTTAGAAGCTCACAGCTTCCAACTGCCGGCCACAGCACACAGTCCTTCAAACAAACAAACAAACACACACAAGCTCAGCACACATTAAGTAACCCCCAAACTGGACTGAACTGTGTCACATTCTATAGTAAATGACTGTTGATAACTTAACAGGCCAGTTCTTTATCTGTGCCTTCTGATCTATCCAGCTCATTTGGTATTGTCCTTCATTTCACACAATCATAGCTATCGAAGTGAAGAAAGCAACACTTTAAAGTGACAGATCTTTTAAAAAACATTTAATTTCTCCCTTTTCCCATCAATTCTGTCATGTTTTCTTCTGATCACTGATTTTTTGTTTCTCTTCACTCTCAGTTCTGATTTCCTAGTGGCTCTTGTTTGGGACTACTGTCATGCATTCTGTTCTCCCCCTGAGATTCTATACTTGCACACAAAGTCCTCTGACATCTGGTGTTTGAAAGGAAGATGCTCAAGAGCAACATAAGATATTGCTCCAAGCCGAATAATGCTTACCCACTAGAGCAGTGGTTCTCAACCATGTACCCCTGGGGGTACGCAGAGGCCTTCCATTTCTCCTCCCACATACAATCCCCTTTCCCTACTGACTGATAAAATCATAGGCACCAGCTCCATGGGTGGTCCAGGGCTGGAGCACTCGTGGAAAAATATTAGTGGGTGCTTAGCACCCACTGACAGCCAAGCTCCCCTCCCTCCTCCCGCAGCGCCTCCCGCTGTGGATCAGCTGTTCTGTGGCATGCAGGAGGTGCTGGGAGGGATGGGGAGGAATGGGGCATGGGGCATGCTCAGGGGAGGAGGCAGAACTGGGCGGCAGGAGACAGGGTGGGGTCATGGGATTGGGAGAAGGGGTGGAGTGGGGGCGGGACCTAGGGCTGAGCAGGAGTTGAGAACCCCTGGGGAAACTTGGAAGCTGCCACCTGTGGATAAACTGTCAGTATGATAGCTAGTGGTGATAGTCCCAAATAAAAATATGTCTCCAGATCTGGATTGCTAAAAAATATGTCTCCAGATCTGGATTGCTAGCCCCTTTAAAATGTAACGGTGTTCAGATCTATGGTTTGGGCTCTGGCCTAGATCTAATAAGTAGTTCATTGCAGCAGAGTCCCTTCACCAATGTCATCCTGCTGTAGTTTGAATCTTCATGGTACATTTAGGGGCAAAGGATGCCAAAAGAAGAAGTACATTTGTTTCACTCTTTATATGGTGCCCTGTAACAGAGAAGGTAATGTATTCCCCAGAATTCAGAGAGAACATTTGCTTCTTAGAAACTGTTACTATTTGCCCTAATACTGTCAGGTTCAATTATGTAGCTCCAGGTGTTGCATGCAGACAATAACACATAAATTACTCTTATGTACGTGAAAATAACCTTTACTTTAATCTTTGTTAAACACCTCCAAGTGCATTTAATTATAAAACTTTGCCAAAAACAACAAGAACAAAGGCAACAAAAAACCACAAAAGCTGAAATAGAACTTTAACTTGCAGCTTGTAACTTAACAGTGACAAGAAAAGCACTGATTTTTTTCATGGCTAAAGTGACTTTTTCCTAATGACACTGGTTTTTTATACTGCATTCCTTTAATAACCAAATTTGTAATGTACAGAACATATTGTATGTAAATCACAGTAGTCTCCTAGCAGCTGTAGTTTACCCACATTTCCAGCGTTGCCCTCAAAAGAGTGTACCATTTAAATCTTACTACATCATGACCTTTTCTTGAAGTGAAAACCTCCTACCAGCTAAGCATTGATTCTCATAGGATCATTGGTGATAGATTTGTATGTTTTTAGACAGTTTTATAACAAGTGTGATGGGGAGGCAAGGGGAAGGTAATAAAAATACAATCTACTTCCACTATCGTGCTCACTGGGGAACCTTGATTACCTAGCACTACTCTTTTCCAAAGTAAAGAATAATGCTCTTTACCTAATTATATTGTATGTCTGCTTAAAGGTGCTGCCTTCCCTCTGAAGCAAACAAAGGAAATGCATCGGTAGCTCACAGCTACAGATGGAATGCACATCACCAAGTGGGAGTCACACCATAAGATTCCTCAGATGAAAGCCAATTTCAATGAACATTGTGTTTCAAAGCCCACTTCCTTTTGCTCCGCAAAGCTTAAGAAGGAACATCCCACTTCTGTCTGCCGACACAAAGGAATGCTGTGGCTTGAGAGATGTTATCAGGCCTTCCCGTGCCACTGCAACAGTGCTCCAGTTGTGTCTCACAAGAATTACTCATTGTTTCAGGGGAGGACTGACTCCTTTGGGTGGGATCCCAATGGCATCTAATTCAGTGGAAGTAGGTGGCGTTGGGAGGTCAGCCAGGCGCATGACACAGATCTCTGGCTACAGAGGAGCCAAATATGGAAGCCAAGTCAACAGAGCCCTTAGTAATCATAGATTGATTCATAAAATGCAGCCTTTTATGTTTTTTTAAATATAGTTTGGGAATAAAAAAGTAATTGGATAATGTTAAAAGTGGCTTTCTGAAACTGAGACAGCCTTGTTCGGCCTGTTTTCTCTTCATTTTCAAAGGCAATATTAATTCCTACAGTTTGTCCTAATTTGCAGCCTGGGGCCCAAAGCTCTGACCATATGTGCAATGGGAGAACAGGGATTGTGGTTTTTAAAATAACTTGATTTGAGGACAGAAGCTTTCAAGTAGTACTAGGCAAACCTCTAAAGACTCTGCCTTCAGTTCAGTTCCTAACAGCCTCTCCAAATGTGGATGCATATTCAAATTATCTAAACCACTTCAGTTACCAAAATTAGACTGGGAAGTATCATAAGAGGCTCCCTTGTGAGATTTCTAGCACTTGTGCTTCCACTTCTGGCTAGAGATATTGTGTGAACAGCAGCTTTTCTCACAGTATTTTGGCACTTATGCTCCCAGATAGAACCTGGAAGTGCATAGATACAAAATGGAAAAGAAAGAAAGATCTGGATATTTGAGGACCTCAGTAAAAAATTGTTTTCAGTTGGATTCGCCAATGTGCAGGTTGGTGTTTATACTGAGGTATTTTAATTTGTTTAATACCAGCCCTCCTATTCCTATCTTTAACACACACTATGTTTAAGGAGGCCAGTGAATGTTAAATTGTGAAATAAAAATGAAAGCGTCATCTGCCAAAGGAGACTTTTTACATAAAAAAGATAAAGATTAAAAACACATTTTTACATGGGGTGGAAGGAGGGAAACAAGTACAGGCTTTCTAAAAAGAAAACATTTAGCCTATCTTCAAAGGATAGCAATTTCCAAGTTTAGACATTGTGCTATAGGCAAATGTACAACACTGTTGGCTAACTACATGGAAAAAAAAATCCTCTTGTAATTCTATCACTCTTGTGAGAGGAATGAGACAAAGCCACTAAAGCACATTCGGGGACAGTGGTAATTTTCTGCTAAGGCCTAGAATATGTGCATTCAGTTAGTATCAGTATTGAATACTTGTTCTTGTGCCAAAGAAATATCTTGTTATCATCCAGTAAAATATGAACTTGCAAGTTGCCATCAATGGGAATGCTGTAAGCCCCAGCTGCCACCCCCAACAAACAGCATCCTCAATGACTAAGTGAGCCCCGTGAACTAGTAACATGAGTCAATTGCATAGTTAGCCTAAAATAATACTGCTATTTTGTGAAAACTATGCAATAACTCCATGGCAACCCCACTGAAGAAGATGGTGACTAAATTGTGACAACGCTGCCACGTTATCGCCTGATAATGCTCATGTCCCCATTACTGAACGTGTTGCCAGCCTAGTCAGACCCCCTATGGCATGTTGCCATCAGCTAACCAGGGAGAGAGAGAGAGAAAAGGGACATATATGCATTTGCTTCTGA
Organism: Platysternon megacephalum; assembly: GCA_003942145.1. Taxonomy (NCBI): domain Eukaryota; kingdom Metazoa; phylum Chordata; order Testudines; family Platysternidae; genus Platysternon; species Platysternon megacephalum. Next base: position 7,803,293 of record QXTE01000058.1, read on the forward strand.
GAGAATTGTGGGCATATATGGTCAAATGTAACCCTGCTGTAATTTTTTGCTTCAGCACTTATGTCATGAATGGGACTCATGGATATGTTCAAGCCACTCTAATAACGTTTATGCAAACTCTGTGGAGGAGTGGGACAAAACCTGTGACACTTAGACACAATTAAATTGAAATTGTGAAATTATGTGTTAAGGTACCTACCATGGAGTAAGGAAGGTACCACTAACAACTGACACGGTGGCAACTGGATATTATAGGAAACATAAGGAAATAATTAGAAAGTGTGGCAGGAGAGCACAAGACATTCCAAAATGAAATCTGTGGTCCAGATCCAGGGCTGCAACTGATGAATGGCTCAGTGGGAGGGGAAGGCACAAAGCCACATTCATGTCCCCCCCACCCCAAATCTTGAACTGCTCTGTGTTAGGCTGGTGCTTGGGGCAAACTACAGTTGGCTGCTGAAAGATCCCAATGATAGCAGCTGCCATTAGCCTCAAGGGGCCAGTCCAGTAGCCAGGAAAAAGTGGGGCATAAGAGAGTTCTGGCCATACCCGCTTTCCCCTGGTTACACCCTGTGGCAGCAGACAGGAAGGCAGGGTCTATGGGCCCTGAGAAATCCGCTATGTGTCGAGGTAACCTGGCAATCTGCACCTGTCATTGAGAGCAGTTCTGCCCTACATCCATGTAGTCCCTGGGGTCAGTGGGGGTGAGTGTATGTAGCCGAGGGCAAAATTTGATCAACTGAGTCTAAAACATATGAGTGGGGAAAAAATCGGAAATCCTTCACTAGCAATGCAGGGCCAGATTTTCAAAGGTATTTAGGCACCTTCAGATGCAGATAGGTGCCTAGTGGGATTTTCAAAAGCAACTAGTCACCTAATTCATTGCTTTAGATATTAGCTACCTAGTTACTTTTGAAAAATCCCACTGGGTGCCTATCTGCATTTGAAGGTGCCTAAATGCTTTCAAAAATCTGGCCCAGAGTGTCTAGCTCTTGGAATTAGAGCAAAGGCTGATACTCAAGGTGAAGAGGAACAAGGTGGAAACTATATATTTGAAAGCAGCTTTTATTAACTGGTCTCCCTTCTTCATCTCAAAGGCAAACCAATCTGTTCCACCTGGAAGAACTCATTCCAAGGTATTGAGGCTTCATTACCTCACCACTGAGCAGTATTATCTGCTTGCCTTGGGCATACTGACAACAAGGGAGCAGCAGCTTTACTGAAAGTTAGCGGAAGTCTCTGAGAGCTGCGCAAGTCTTTAGTGAGAGAATGATAAATGCTGACAGGTTTTGGACCAATCTAAAGAGCTGCTGAAAAATTCACTTCCTATAGTCTTATTCTGAGAAACATGAACACTTTTGTCACTGCTCCTGATCTTCACATCCCAGCTCAAAGTGACTTCAAGGCAATTTCAAACGAGTGAGATTCATAGGACTGACAACGGAAGGAGACAGGCCGGGCACTGATTTTTAACAGCGTTGCATAAAATCCTGGAAAATGCCCCTAAAATGAGCATTCTACCTAAATATGTCTTTGGTTAAAAATGTACCTTTCCCCGCCCACCCCAAGACCTAATGATGACAAAAACCATGTTTTACTGCTTTCAGCATTCAGTGCCTTGTATGATGAATTGAAGGAAACACACACTTTTGCCTGAATTTTCATGTGTGTTTTGTCTGGTCCAGAAGTCTTGCACTCTCTCAGGTGAGATAGGTGATATCTCAGCAGCTGTGATGCTGACTGAGTCTTCCATTGTCAGTTAGCAGAGGGGAAAATGGTCAGCTGGCCTCTTCTACAAGTCAGTTACACCACTTTAGCACAAAACACATGTGTGGCCTTAAAACAATGCACTGTAGATCCCAGGAACAAATTGACTATTTTTCCTCCCAGGAAATACTACCACGTGTTATTCTAGGTAACAAACCATAGAGTGGAGTGGCAATGCAAAGCCCTTAGGGCCAGCTATATATCTCAAAGTCAAAGCTAGCATTTGAGGCAAGATTTTCTGCTGTGTCTGAAATCCATTCAGTGCAACGAACAAAGGGGAGCTGTCAGGGAGCCATTTCTGGTTCCTTGTTTCTCTGCTTCCCTCCAAACCAGCCACAGCATATGTTAGAGCAACCACTCAGGCTGCTCTTACCTACAACACTTGATAAGATCCTCCAGAGGCCATACACCAGCTGAGGATAACTAGTGTGATCCAGTTATGCTCCCTGAACTGGGGTTGGGCACCCATCTCGCATTTTGAAAATCTCCCCGACTAAAAATTCCCACCTCCCTGCCCAATTCTATTCCCAATTGACTTGCTGGCATCATCACTATTGCTGCTGTGTCCTCCTGTACAGTAGCATTCCAGGGGCACCTCAGGGTCTGTATTTTAGACACCATTGTCCTGATTTGCACTGCACCTGAAACAGCCTGGAGTATTTGGTTGCATGGAAGGGAATGCCACAGCTTGTTCCAAGAGTATCCCAAGGCTTTCTAAATGGCTTCAAAGCAGGGTCAAGGCCACCTATGGTATTTTTACAATATTTACCGCTGTTAGCAGCTATGGAAAAGCCCTGTGTCCCAGCCCCAAGGTTAACATATGTAAGACCCTAATGCCAGATTTAGGGGAGGGATAGCTCAGTGGTTTGAGCATTGGCCTGTTAAACCCAGGGTTGTGAATTCAATCCTTAAGGGGGCTGTTTGGGGCAAAAATCAGGGGTGGGAGGCAAACAGCTGTGCATATCTCTCTATCGGTGTTATAGAGGGCGAACAATTTATGAGTTTACCCTGTATAAGCTTTATACAGGGTAAAATGGATTTATTTGGGGGTTAGACCCCATTGGGAGTTGGGCATCCAAGTGTTAAAGACAGGAACACTTCTATAAGCTGCTTTCAGTTTAAGCCTACAGCTGTTAGGCGATGTGGTCCAGGTCTGGGTTTGCAGCAGGCTAGCGGGTCTGGCTCAAACCAGGCAGGGTGCTGGAGTCTGAAGCTGCCAGGGCAGGAAAGCAGGGGCAGAAGTAGTCTTGGCATATCAGTTGGCAGTTCCCAAGGAGGTTTCTGTGATACAACCCACCACGCCTTAAGGCTGCTTAACCTCTTTGCCTTCAAATCCCTCCGCAAAACCCATTCCTTCCATGACATTTTCAAGAAATCAACCAGGGTATGATGCCAAGGTGGTGGGCAGTTGGGGAAATGTAATTTTATGGACTTGTAGAAACTTAAGCAATTGCAAAACTTTCTTTTTTTAAAAAAAGTTATAAATGTATCTAGAACTCATATGAACTGAATCTCCCCCTTTCTTTAATCTCTTGATGCATTTGTCTTTTTAGACAAAGCCTCTGGCACAGCAGGAGCCCAATCCTGCTCAGGAACTCTGGGCACTACCCGAATGTAAATATTCAGTAATAATGAGCTAATCTGGTTTTTCTGATTGTCACCTCATTTCATGCTATGTGATGGCACCATCTTGGTTTGAATGGAGGTCTGCTAGAGCTAATAAATATATATATTTATTTATGCTAAACCCAGGGTTGTGAGTTCAATCCTTGAGGGGGCCATTTAGGGATCTGGGGCAAAAATCTGTCTGGGGATTGGTCCTGCTTTGAGCAGGAGGTTGGACTAGATGACCTCCTGAGGTCCTTTCCAACCCATATATTCTATGACACACACCCTACTTCAGGGTAGGTTGTGGGTATATTAAGACAGAAGCATAGTGCTTGGTTGCAATGCAGATGCACCTGCAGGGCGTTCCCCAGTATTTTCTGCTGGGCATTTGTGGCTGGATTAGGGCCCTTTTGCCCAATAACCCAGTTTGAGAATCTGGCCCCTTGTTTTTTCCTGGATATTTACAGGTCCAGGCACCATATGCTAATTTAGAACCAAACACAGGGATCAATTCCATCAAAGCCACAGTTTTCAGCCCTGTAAGGAAATACAGTAGGTGTCAGGGTTGCTACTATAATAATTAATAGAGCTGGTAGAAAATTTTCTACCAAAGTATTTTTTTGTTGAAATGGAAATTTACGCAAGAAATGTCCTTTTTTAATTACATTTTGGGGGCATTGTTGAAAAAAAGAATTCCTCCCAAATTTAGTATTTGGGTTTTCAATAAAAAATCCCCCCAAAATTAAAGAAAAATTGACAGTATCAAACAAATGTTCATTTCATCATATTTTTTCACAGAAAAATAAAGTTCTGACCAGCTCTAATTATTATTAATAATAGTTAATGCTTTAGTTAAGTAATGTATCAACTAAGGCTGAATTCAGGCCCTGAGAGTCTGACTTTGACTTTATAACTTGATAAAGTGTAGAAAAATGTCTCAAGCAATTCCAGTGGCCTCTCAAATCCAGGTCATCACAGTATATGGAGCATAGATGTCATTACATAATAAGGTAAAGCTTGCATGTCACTGAAAGTTCTGTGCAAGAAAATGATTTCCCCGCTCTGTTGCAATATCTGAATATGTATTGAAGATTAAATGAAAGCTCATTCTTGGTTGAGATCCAAACTGACATTACTCAAAAGTGTTTAAAATATTCATATTCAAAAAACCGCTCTAAATGTGTTTTCATTAAAACAACTAGAAAGTAATCTACTGTGGAATGAAACATCACTCAGTTTAGCTGACAATCTAGGCCTCTTTGTAGGTGTGGGGAGAAGGATTATGACTGTACTGTTTGATATCTCCCTTGCTGATTTTTTTCTAGACCGGATAATTGATAAATTGAATGGATCAAGTTTAAGTGGATTTATTGAAAGGTGATGAGAGATGGACCAAGGGGTTTGTACTCAGATCAACATTAAGTTAAAGCTAAGGTTTGGTTTGAATTCAATGGTGCCAAATTCTAATGAGAGGTTCACATGCAGTTTTAGAGGGCAAAATAGCAGATATCAAGTGAGATTACCAATTTTTACAAGAATTTTCCACCTTTTTGAACAGTAGCTGAACTAGACCTGGAAAGGGAATCCTAGATTCTGATTCTAGAAGTAGAATTTGGTTGAAGACCCAACCTGGGTCCAAACTCATAGTGGCAGGTTTAGATCCAGGGATCAGGACATAATTCCCTACTCCAGAAATTCAGGGTTGACAGGGTTGTAATTGATATTCTGATTTATGTCCAAATCAATTTTGGATATCCACACTACCCCTTTTGCCCTCCTTCCCCCTACCAAGCCTACTCGGTGAATCCTCTCTGTGCATTCATCCCAGCAGGGCTGACAGATTTAGAATGCTTTTGTAGAATATAAATGCAAAACAAAGGAAAACTAGCACTCTCTTTTGTTGCTGTTTTGTTTTACTCTAGGAAGTGAGGAGACACTAGCCCAGACAGCAGAAATGACAGGTCATGGAGTGAGCACTTCCTATGAAGCAGGAATCTGCCTCACCCTGCTGGCTGCTGACTTCCTCTTGGTCCTTTGTACTTTTATTGCTGTGTTGTGTGCAGTGGATGCTCAGAGGGACTGTTACAATTGGAAAGGCAAGGCACTGCAAAGGAAACTGTCCATACGGCTTTGCATTCAGTGTCAAGTGCTGTGAGCAAACAAAAGGCTCTGGCTGAGTTATGAAGAGCTGGGTGATGCAGATGCAAGTACTCTGAATACCAGAAATGTAATCAGTGAGCAGCACTGACATAATATGCAGCTAAAGAAATGCTCATCGGGAATGGTGTTCCTATAGTAAGCATAGATGGGAAACTCCCAAACTGCTTAAAAGGCATCTTTGTTTTCTCTCCTACCTTAATATACTCCCTAGCTCTTTTGGCCACAGCTTCACACTGGCATCTCATGTGCAGTTGATTATCCACCATGACCTAAGTTCCCTGTAAGCTGCGTGGCCACGCGGCTGCACAGCAGCCTATTTAGCGCCACACAGGTGCTTAGGGAACCCGCCTGGGGACCTGCCATGGCGGGGGGAGGGGCGTCTCTCCCCCACCCCAACTCACCCTGTGGCCCAGACCTGCCACGGCTGGAGCTGCCCGGACCCAGCCGCAGCCGGATCAGGCCCAGGCACCGCCCCAGGTGCAGTGGGGGCGGCGCGGCTGGAGTGGCACGGACCTAGCTGCGGCCGGATCAGGCCCAGGCATGGCCCGGGCAGCCCTCCCATGGCCCAGTCCTGCTGGGGCTGGGGGGAGAGGGGGCACCTATCCTGCAGCCCCAGCCCCAGAGCTTCCGTGGCGGTGACAGGTGCCTCTCCCCCCTAGCCCAGGTGCTGCTGCAGGGACAGCGGGCTGGGGAGAGTCCTCTCTCCCCACAGTAGCCCCAGAGCACCCTCCTGCACCCCAAATCCCTCATCACTGGCCCCACCCCTGAGCCCACACCCCCAGCCGGAGCCCTCACTCCCTGCACCCAACACTCTGCCCCAGCCCTGAGCCCCCTCCCACAAGAATCCCTCAGTCCCACCCCTACCACATGAATTTTGTTATATGCACTGATATGAAGGTGATGTGTCCCACATCCATGGGTGGCAGGTTTGTAGAAATTTTGGTGGTGCCCAGAACCCCCCCGCCCCCCAACTCAGCCCCCCCCCCAACTCTGCCCCCCACCTGCCTAAGGCTCAGGGAGGGAGTTTGGGTGGGGGGAAGAGGTCTGGGGTGCAGGTCCTGTGCTGGGGATTAGGGTGCAGGAGGGGTGCAGGCTCTGGGATGGAGTTTGGGTGAGGGAGGGGGTCTGGGGTGCAGGCTCTGGGATGGAGTTTGGGTGCTGGGTGCAGGCTCCGGGCTGGGGCAGGGGGTGGGTGTGCAGGAGGGGGTGAGAGGTGCAGGCTCTGGGACGGAGTTTGGGTGCAGGCTCTGGGCTGGGGGTGGGGGCGTAGGAGGGGGTGAGGGGTGCAGGCTCTGGGAGGGAGTTTGGGGATAGGAGGGAGTGCAGGGGTGAGGGCTGTGGGTCTGAGGATGAGGGGTTTGGGGTGTGGGAGGGGGCTCAGGGCTAGAGCAGAGGGTTGGGGTGAGGGTCTGAGGATGAGGGGTTCATGATGTAGGAGGGGGCTCAAGGCTGGGGCAGAGGTTTAGGGTGCGGGGGGATGAGGGCTCTGGCTGGGGATGAGGGGTTCATGATGCAGGAGGGGGCTCAGGGCTGGGGCACAGGATTAGGGTGCGGGAGGATGAGGGCTCTGGCTGGGGCTGAGGATGAGGGGTTCATGATGCAGGAGGGGGCTTTCTAGTTTTCTAATCAAAATGTTGTGCAATACCAAGTCAAATGCCTTACAAAACTCTAAATATATTATATCAACTCTATTGCCTTTAGCAGCCAAACTTGTAATCTCATCAATAAAGGTATCATGTTAGTTTGATAGGATCTATTTTCCATAAAGCTATGTTGATTTGCATTAATTGCATTACCCTCCTTTAATTCTTTATTAATCAAGTTCTGTAACAACCACTCCATTATCTTGCCCCGGATTAATGTCAGGCTGACAGGCCTATAATTATCCAGGTCATGCTGTTTACCTTTTTTAAAAATTGACACATTAGCTTTCTCCCAGTCTTCTGGAACTTCCTCAGTGTTTTAAGACTTATTGAAAATCAGCATTAACATTCCAGTGAGCTTCTCAGGCAGCTCTTTTAAAACTTGTGGATGCAAGTCAGAGACGACCCGTGCCTGCCGATAATGGGGGGTGTGGGCAAAGTGAGGGCAGCCATTTTCAGCAGTGTTACTGAGCATGCTACAGTCAATGTGAGCATGCTCAGGGCAAGCCAAGTTGCAAATCTGGGGGGGCTCCCTCATGTTGTCTCTGATGCAAGTTATCTGGACCTACTGATTTGAAAATGTCTAACTCTAATAGCTGCTGTTTAACATCCTCCAGAGAATGGAAAGTGTGTCACCATACAATGAGACTATATCATCTGTTTTTTCTCCAAATATAGGATAGAAATATTTATTGAACAATTCTGCCTTTTCTGCATTGTTATTGATAATTTCACCGTTACCACCTAATAACAGACCAATACCATTTTCAGGATTCTTTTTGTTCCTAATATATTTTTAAAACTCTTTCTTATTGTCTTTAATTCTGCTGGCCATAGATTTCTCTTTGGTTTCCCTTATCAATTTTCTATAATTCCTAAATAAATTCTGATTTATATTCATTACTATCAACTTCCCTTTTCTCCCATTTGTTATACATACATATATACATACATACATACACAACATTATAAATGTGATCAAGTCATGTTCACTTACATGTGGGGGATGAGCTGCCATCCATATGTGTGTCCCATATATATATATATATATGAAGCTATAAAATATATATATATATATATATTATAGCTTCATTCACTTCCCTTTTAAAGCAGGTTATTTTTTTAACAGTATGGCCTTAATCCTCATTTGTGGGATTGTGTCTTTTTGGTCATCTAGTAAAGTATTCTTAAATGATTCTCAATCATCATTCAGATTTGTTTGATTAAATTCTTCCCCCCAGCTGATTTGGCTCATAATTGTTTTCATCTCTGTGAAACTGGCCCTGTTAAAGCACCAAATACATGTATTACTGGTCTGGACTTTATTCTGTTTGCACATTATAAATGTGATCAAGTCATGATCACTTACTTGTACCTAAGCTACAATTAACTTTTAGTTCTGTGATCAGTTCCTCTTTATATGTTAGAACAAGGTCTAATATAGAATTCCCTTGTGTTGGCTGCAACACTTTTTGAGTTAGGAAATTGGCATCTATAATATTGAGAAATTCCAAGGATGTTTTAGTACTGGCAGTCCCCCATGACGATACAGCCCTTTCCCCCCTACTAATTGTAGATAGGTGCACAAGTGGTCATCCTGTTCTCTAGTGTGATCCGGTGGTCTGTAGCAGACATCAACCAATACCCCATTTTATGCTTTATCTGTTAGGACATTCACCCATAAGCATTCAAGATAATTTTCTTTCAAGTTATCAGTAACTCAGAAACAGGTAATGTCATCTTTGACAAAGTACCACTCCCCCTCCCCTTTTGCCCATTTAATCTTTCCTAAATAGGTTATAGCCATTGATTCCAATCATCCCACCAGGTTTCAGTAATTCCAACTAGATCAAATTTATGCTCATAAATGAGAAATTCCAATTCCTCTTGTTTGTTACGCAGGCTCTTAGCATTAATATATAGGCAAATTCAAGAATTTCTTCTCTTTGTGTCCTTTGGCTCCTTAATTTTGTTCTCAACATCTCAATTTTGTGCTGAGTGCTCATAACCTGCCTCTTTTTACCCTTCCCTTTTGCTATTAGTTTAACTCTCTCCTGACTACTTTAGCCAGCCTGTCCCCAAGGAGACTGGGCCCCCTCTCCACTGAGGTGGAGACCAGCCAAACTATGCAGCCCTCTGCCCCAGAGAAGTAGGACCAATGTTCCACAAAACCAAAACCCTCCACCATACACCACTTACCTAGCCAGTGATTCACTTCCAGAATCTTCTGCCTTCCTTCGCGCATGAGACAGAAAGGATCTCAGAGAAGATTGCTTGTACATTCTTCTTCTTCAGCACACTTCCGAGTTCCCTGAAGTCAATTGCTATTTGTGAGATATCCCACACACAGTGTCATTAGTACTCATATGAACCATTACCAATGGAGCCTTGCCTGTCAGAAGCCCACAGGCACCAGCTTTCTCTTTTCCCCAGGGGTGCTCAACCCCCGCTCAGCTTCAGGCCCTGCACCCACTCCACCCAAGACCCTGTTCCACCCCCTCTTCACGCTCCTGCTCCACGCCTGAGCACACCCCATCCCCGCTCCTCTCCCTCCCCTCCCAGCACCTCCTGCACACTGCGGAACAGCTGATTGTGGTAGGCAGAAAGTGCTGGGAGGGAGGGGGAAGAGTTGGCTGCTGGTGGGTGCTAAGCAGCCACTAATTTTTTCCATGGGTGCTCCAGCCCTGGAGCACCCACGGAGTCGGCACCTATGCAGAAGCCTATCCAATCTTGGAGTGATATTTTGTGTCTTGACTCTGGGAAGGTAGCACACTTTCCTGTTTTCCACCTGGCCCTTGCAGAATGTTCTTTCAATTCTTCAGAGTATTGAATCCCCAACAAAGGTCATCTGTCTTCCTTGGACAGCAGAAAACTCTGTGGGTAAGCTGGATTTTCTTACAGGTGGGGTTGAGCTGCCATCCACTTGTGTCCCACACATCTCTCCATTCCCTTGGACCTGCTGCATTTTGGGAGGTAGCTTCCATAGAAAGAAACAAAGAAAGAATCAGGATCACTAGTCTGTTTTGAGATATTTCTTCAACACTGGCGGATGCAGTTTCCCACTATTTGTACAGTACTCATAGAAACTGCTTCTTTGTGGCTGAATAACCTCAACATATTCTGTTGTCATAACTATTTGTCTTCTAGCATATAAAGGGTACTCTTTTGTAATGGTGCAAAAGTATTAGCTCATTAGTCAATGTTTGTAAAATACTTTGAACATGAAAAATTTATAATTATTTTATTTTTTATTAAAAGGTGCAGCTTTTGCCTCAAAAAGTACTCACATACTGATATTTTTTCAAGTATTTTCAAAATTAGTCCAGGAAGAGATGTCTTCATTTTAACCAGCTATGAGAAGAGTAAAACTCCTCTAATTGGGCAAACCCAGGCATTTTCTCCAAGCCTTTTTTCTCCAAAAGGACAGTTTTTAAGTGTGACAACTGCTCCCTTTGTTGTGTGGAGAAAGGGGGGGAAATCAAAGTAAGAACAAAGACCATTCCTCTTTTTACCCAATACATGATGAAGCTTAGACACACTGATATCTTATTAAAAGATTTATGATCCCATGCTGTATGTCAGTCAGTTGTTGAAAGACTTTATGAAATATTAAATAAAATGTCAGAATCAGTGATTCAGAGAAAGAGCATATGAAGCAGACTGCAAAATCAGTCTCATAATGTGACCCAATTAGTTCCTGAGTTTCGAGGAAGTGGCTTTCCAGTGATTAAATGTCTGCCTTGCAGTAACATTTAGCTCTGTCTTTTTAATGAAGACACTGGGCCAGCAATATCAAGTTGTCTGTCAGCAGATGCAGCATGATGTAAAGGTAATAATCAAAGACTGAAGGTATCAGTAAGCAATGAAGCTTTTCAGGGGATAGGAAGGGCCTAATTCAGCCATGGTGACATCCCATTGAAGTTACTGGAGTAGTTACGCTAGAGATGAATTAGGTCTGATGAGCTTTGTTTGCCCTAGAGAACTGCATCATTGCTACTTTCACCTGTGTGGTTAAGCCAGTGCAAGACGTAGCAGCGCAGTGTGTCCACACTGATCAGCCCATTTCAGGTGCAGTACTGCCCCACATCCACACACAGCACTCCTTACAAATGCTTGGATGGATATAGATGGTTTCTCTTCCCCCCAGATTCCTGACTCAAGTCCCAGGAGCAGGGACATAAGGCATATGGGATATAATGTCTGTTCAGAATTTGATTTATTCCAATAGATCCTTTGATTGACACTGCCCTTTGCAATGCTCAACAGGGTAAGGAGCTAATGGTTTTATTTCTGCTGTTCTTTTCATTCATGCTATGATGTTATGTTTTGTTGAGTGGTTGTTTTGCTTTCTTGGTTTCTTTTGTTGTTTTTGTGAGTTCATTTGATGAGCAAATGCAGTTCAGGAGGGAAGAGATCCAAACAGGACACTCCAGGAGGCCCTGTTCCTCCTCCTGTAGTGGGGGCTGGGGCATGTGTAGATGGTTAGGAGAGCTGTAGGGGGCAGCTGGGGTTATTTTTTAAAGACATTTTCTTTCATGTCATCACTATATTGTTTCCAACTAAACTAAACAGAAAAAAAAAAAGTGAAAGGGAGAACTGCGCTTGGAAGGGATTGACTCCGTGTGAAATCCTTCAATATGTTCGTAAATCTGGCTTTTGATCTTTCCTGTCCCTACAACCTACCATGCAGAGGTCCTGTTCCCCTACTACAGGATGTGAGTAAAGCCCATTTCAATCAATGGGAGTTGCCCATATTATCTGATAAGAAAATAGGGCCTAAGCAAATACTTGGGTTTCATTTCAGTTCCTGAGCAGCTTTCTCATCATAGCAGGTGAAGAAGAAATTTGCTGCCAAGAAAAATCTCTTCTTTGTATTTGTAAGAGGTTTCTTTTCAGACACTCGGTAATCTGATCCTTTGATAATAGCAAACTGGATTTAGCTTTAATTGAATATTATAGATTTTCTTTTGGCTGTGCCCAGCTACAGTAATAACAGTTACTTATTTGCATAGTGCCTCCCACCCTGAAGAATCCCAGAGCACTTTATTAACTTAACACATTTATTTTATGGAGCAGTAGCAGCCATGACAGATAAGAGTGAAAATGAGTTTTCATTTTAAACTGATTTCTCCAAATCTTTGAAAGGATTTTCAGAATCTGGGCTGCCCTCAATCCCCTCCTTAAAAAAAGAGAGAGAAAAAGTCCATTGGTTATTTGGAAATTAAAAAATGGATATGGGAAGTAGCTTATTATTATATTTCATTTCTGTTAGCTCAGCGGATAATACAATCCCCTCTATGATTCTGGTTTAATATCACTCAGGGTGAGCATACATTGCCTGTTAAAAAACTACTAGTATCAGTCTAACAGAATTAATAACTACCCATCAGAAACTGCTGTTTTAATGAAGAGGAAATAAAGTTTTTCTGAGTGTAACATAGCTATATTTAATTTTTAAACCCTTTATTTTTAAACAAAATTAAAGCTCATTTCAAGTCCCACATCGGTTTTATTGTTATTCCCACTTGCAGCTCTTTGCTTTGAATAATTCAGCAAATTCAGTAGCCTATGTCAAGCATAACCCCAAATTTACAAAACTCAATTTAAAGGTTCTCACCCTAAGAAGTACATTTAATAAATTATGTATTTTCCAATGGATTGTAAACAGCCCATACATTATCCCCGATACTATTCATTTTCACATTAAAGGAAGAGAAAAGCTAAATACGGTATAAATATTCATTTAGCCAAAAACCTGAGTTTCTCTTCTCCAAATTTCACCGTGAGAAAATTTGGCCCAATAGAAAAGCCATTATAGGTTCTTGCAATCAGCACTAGTTACAACTGCATGCAGAAAATGAGAGGTAAAATTCCAATTAAACTTATAATGATCTCATTGTGTAATTTACCAAAGATATAATTTCTTGTACATTTACTGAGAAAAATACAGAAGAAGGAATACTCTACATAACCTGGCAATTAGGTATGTGCCTTTGGCACACAGGCTTCACAGTTTCAAACTAGAAATGGGCTGGAGCTGCAAATTTTAGATTTGGATCCTGTTTTTAACACTCTAAAGTTTAGGGGTGTTCAGATGTGGCATTTTGGTTTAGGCCAATGAAAAAGATATGGGTCAACTTTCAATAGTTAGATGAACATGTCTAGATTCCAAAACACAGCGATGGTTTCAAGTGCAAGGTTTTGGTTCAGAATAATTACCCTATACATGAATAAACATAATACAATGTAATTAAAATGTTAGCTATGAAGGGCTAGATCAGGGATCGGCAACCTTTGGCACACGACCCATCAGGGAAATCCGCTGGTGGGCCGGGCCGGTTTGTTTACCTGCAGCGTCCGCAGGTTCAGCTGATCGCAGCTCCAACTGGCCACAGTTCGCCGTTCCAGGCCAATGGGGGCTGCGGGAAGCGGCGTGGGCCGAGGGATGTGCTCAGGGAAGCATTGTAAAGTTACAATGCAACCTTTAATGTCTCTGAGCCAAACCTTTGTTTAAATGTATCCAGTCCAATAAATAGTAGATTTTGCCTTCTCCCCACTTCTCATTTTTCCCCTCTGGAATTGAACAGTGAGAAAACCCATTAGGGCTTGTGTTAGTAACAGCCAGTGTTCTTGTGCGCACGTGTAGGGTGAATCAATTAATTCCCATTAGTCTGAAAGCATATGGTGAAAGCATCGCATTGGCCTAATATACAGATCCTTTTTTGAATGACTTGCCTTATTCCTCTGTGTTTGCACTTCAGGCACTAAGAGTGAACTTTATGCATTAGCCTGATGCCAAATTAGGTTTAAAGATACAAATTGACTTTACAAACCCTATATAATGTCTGCAGAGAAAACTGTTTCACATTTTGAAATGCACTAAGTTTTTGGGGTGGATGGCTAGGGCAGCAATTACCTAGCTTACTTAACTGAATTACACTTCTAACTTGTGATGAATCACTTCCCGGCAATAAATTATTATTTTTATTACAGTAGTTTCCAGAGTCTCTGATTGGGGCCCAATTCATTGTGCTAGGGGCTGTACAAATATATACCCAGAATAAGTAAAGGAGACAGAATCTGGCCCAAACATTCTTGGGACCAATCGCCAAGAACCAGATTCTGCTGTCCTTACTCATGTTGATTAATCCTGTAGTGTGAGACACCCTGCTGACTTCAGTCAGACTTGTGGTGAAGCAAAGTACTATACAGTGTGCTGGCTTGTGGAACCATCACTCCGGCTGGTAAGTGATGACTTACATGAGCACTCCCACTGAAGTCACTGGGACTCGTGTGAGGGACAGCTCACATATGGGAGTAAGGAGTTCACAGTCTGGCCTAATGTGACTGAAAGTATCAGAATCTGGCTCTAAGTAGCCAGATGGAATATAATGGGAAAGACCTATGTAACAACAGGTGTAAAGAATCCCAGAAATAACAGAAGCAATCAGAATGGAGTGAGAAATACATAACAAAAATCAAAAACAACGAGGAGTCCGGTGGCACATTAAAGACTAACAGATTTATTTGGGCATAAGTTTTCATGGGTAAAAACCCCACTTCTTCAGAGGCATGGATGAAGTGGGTTGTGGTTTTTTTGGAAGAAGTGGGTTTTTTACCCACGAAAGCTTATGCCCAAATAAATCTGTTAGTCTTTAAGGTGCCACTGGACTCCTCGTTGTTTTTGTGGATACAGACTAACACAGCTATCCTTCTGATAACAAAATCAGGTTCTCTGGGAAGATCTAGCACAAAACTAGAACCAGTAGTGTCATTTATTAATAAATGTTCCTTTTATTTAATCAAAGTATGCACAAAGAGCCATGTTATTTGAAGAGAGAGAACACAAAAACATAGTATAAAAACACACTTTCCCCTAAATGATATTAGTCAACCAACTCTTTTCCCGTTAGGTTATGCCACATCTCTAACCTATACAAATGTTCCCCAGGGCATCATTGAGAAAAATAACCTACAGTCTCCGTTGTCCCTCACCTTTATTTTTTCAGGGTTTAACTGCATTTTAGCACCTGAAGAAGCATTTTGTGCAGTAATGGGAATGAAATGGCCGTTTAACCCCTTTTGGAAGTTTTCCTGGAGTCGACTGTATAGGTTCAGTCCTATTGTGAGTAATGAAATATCTATGATTGAAAATATCCAGTTTCCATCTAGCAGATGTAACCTTTGTAATTTGCCACTGTTCAGAAATAGCTGCTTTCTTTCATGTGCTGCAGCTTGAATATGTTCTACCATATTCTTTCATGAAATTTTTTCTTAAGAGCAAATAAACTGCAAATTGTAGGACAAAGGACCAAATTTTTGAAGGTTTTGATGCACCTAACTCCTATTGATGTTTACGGTATAAAGGACCTGACCCGTATTGATTTCAAGGGGACTAAGGTGCCTAAATACCTTAAAACCAATCTGGCCATATATCCCCTGCTTCCATAGAAAATCCCATGGAAGAAACAAACAATCAATCAATTAAACAAACAAGCACTCAAAAAACTCCAAGGCTTTTCACTTACAGACTGCCTATTCTTGGAGTTGGGGGTCTGATTCTTAGCTTGAGGCAATATACTGGCACCAGCTCTATTAAAGCCAGTGCACTAAAAATAGAATGTAGCCATGGCAGTATGAGCAGTGGGATAGGCTAGCCTTCCTGAGTACATGCCTAGGATCTCTGACAGGTACATCTTCAGGGAGGCTTGCCTCTCCCGCAGGTTGCTCAGCTGCAGCTCCATTCTAATTATAGCATGGTAGTTCGATGAGAGGTGAATATGTCTCCTCAAACTGGGAATAACATCCCCAGCTACAAATGCAGACATACCCCTAGAGATCCTGATACAGGTTCTACCCAGAGGTGGTGATTTGCAGAGGGGGACAGTGGGACCAGTGATAGGCATAGAAATCTGTCCGCATCCAAACAGATCTTGGTGCATCTGTGAAGTGAGTTGCCATCTTCTCTGTGCTACTAGCCAGCCCCTCTCTCCTTCCTTCCTCCACCACATAGTTGAACCTAGGAGCCATTCTATTGTTGAACTGTCCCATCACATCTGTGCACTCCTCTTCCCTCCTTCAAGCAGGAGGATGCATACTAGCTGTTTATGCTGGCCTGAGTTGGTACAACCCCCACTCCCTGCAGGCCCCGTTTCCCCTCGGTGCATTGTGTGATTGGGAGCTGGAGTCCTTCATACTTTGTGTTTCTGAGCTGTGGTTATAAACGGATTCCCCTGTTTAACAGATCAAAACGTCAAGCAGTCTCCAGGGCACTCTGCCATTTGGATGGAATATCAATTATGAATAACGGTTAATGCCCCTGGTGCATCAGACAATGTAAGAAAAGTGAATATCTGCAAGAGTGCTAAATGAGACCTCCTACAAACTCATCTACTATCAGATACCAAGTACATTTTCTCTGACTAAACTCAGAGACCCAACAGAGGCAGGTCTTTCAATCACGGCTGGCTCTAGGTTTTTTGCTGCCCCAAGCAAAACATTTGGCACCCCAAGCTCTGAGAGCGCAACTGCCCAAGCAAAAAAAAAAAAAAAAAAAAGGCCGGGATGCTGCCCCTGGAATTGTGCTGCCCCAAGCATGTGCTTGCTTTGCTGGTGCCTAGAGCCGGTCCTGCTTTCAATTACAAAAAAAATCAAGGAATTTGTAATAAATGGATGAACTTCTTATTACCGAACCATAATTGACTAAAAAAGTAGTAGGCCAAGTGGAAGTGGAGGAGGAGGTGGGGAGGGCATTCAGGGGTTTGGATCATGTTGTTCTGCTAGTTTGGCTATTTGCATAGCTTCAGAGCCATCAGAAACCCTACAGGAAACTACTGGAAGTTGGAGCGATAGGCACCATTGTTACATGGACAATCAGTTGACTGTATCCCTTTCAAATTATGTAAGTAGCACAACAAATGAACCCAGAGATCTATATACAATTAACTCCCTGTCCTTGATATATATGCGCAAAAGGAAATTGTGCAGGGGCAGTTCCTGCAGAATAAAGCTATGGAGCTCCGAATGTGTGCAGATAAGGACACAGCTACACTCAGTCACCTGCTCCATACCCTGCCTCTGCACTGGGGAAGTTCTGAAGGTGGCTAGAAGGAAGGGGCTCTGTTCCAGAGCAGGTGCTGCCTCACAAAGCCGCTTTCTGCCTTTTCTGTGGCTGCTGCCTAGACTCCTCTACCATTCATCCAATCCCAAGCCTGCTGGCTCACCATGTAGGCAGCATGAAAAGGGGTTTATGTAACAACTTTAATTTGCAGGGCCATGTAGATGAATAGCACAGTGGGTCTCATCTGTTGATTACCAGTGGGCCAGACTATAAAAGCCTGTAGCCTATTACTCTGTGTTCTGATACCATCGGCGCTCACAAATTAAGTGGCATCAGATGAGGTCATTACTTGGATGGGAAACAGTTGGTTGCAGTATAAAATAGGCTTGATGGTTAAGTGTTTTTTGCCTATGAGTCAATATGGGAATGTTTCCCCAGCATGGCACATGGGGGTGCTGGGAAGCTGCAGACTGTCGACCTGATTCTCCTCACAGTTACACTGCTGTACATCAGAATTAGCTATTGACTGAAATCAATAGAGTCATGCTGATGTAAAACCAAAATAAATAACCACAGAATCAGACCCTATGAAGCAGATCCTCAGCTGGTGTAAATTACCACAGCTCCATGAAGCTATAATAATTTTCACCAGCTCAGGATTTGACCTTGTGTCTTTCTGATGAAAAACTAATTTCCTTATCCTCTGACTATTTATTACCATTAAAGCACCCACATTCTTGGTAGAGGGGGTTACTTAAGGTCTGTGAGATTTGGCAATGGAATTTCCTGGGTGGAATTTTGCCAGTACACATGACCGCCTCAGTGTTAAATAAACAGTGTTATTTTGATATATATATGCAATTATGTGTTTTAAATTTAAAAATTGCTTGTTCAGCATTGCTGTTGGAGGTAGCCTTAAGAATGTGCAAAGTGAGGTAAGAATTTTCCCAGACAGATTAGGTACATAGTTAAGTTTTATAAACTTAGTCTTAACCCTCTTTTGAAAAGCTTATTTTCTAGGAATTCCATTAAAGTATGAACAGCTATTGTTAGATTTATAACTGTTTAGCATGAAGGGCTAAATTCAGGCCTGGTATAATCCTGTTGATTTCTGTCAGTTTTAGAACAGAGAGGAATTTTGTCCAAAGGTTTTGGACCAAAATCTGGTGCGGGTCTAGACATAAACACAAATGGATCTGTAAATGAATTCACAGATATGCTGCAAAAACAGCATTAGTTTATACCTTTGGAAAATGCAGTCTGAAGCATAGCACTCTCAGACAGTCTATTTCTATTAGAATGCAAATAACTTGCAAAGTGGGGCTGTGCAGAGAGACTATTGCTGGCTCAGGAAGCGTACGTACAAAGTAGGGTGATCATCACACTCCTGACCCTGCAGCATGCCCTCTGTAGATCCTGTTGCAGAAAGCCTGCTGCAGAACTGTACTACTGGGATATTTTGGGGAAGCTACTATACGGCCTTGTCTACCCTAGAAAAGATGTAGTGGTTTAACTAAATTGAGTTTAAATCAATCTAGTTAAACTGGTGCAAAGCCCCACTGGATTAACCATTGTTTAAACCAATTTAGCATAATTTGGTGAGTTACGGAAGGTTTGGATAGAAATATGATTTTTGGGAACAGCAACCAGTCAATGTTTGTTTTATGCTTTGTATCTTTCATATTATTTTGATATATCAATGTTTCTTCTGTATGTGTGCAAATACCTGATTTGTGTTCACTGTTCAAAAATTTGTGCACAAAACTTGGGTGCATAATTGGCTCGTCATTTAGCTAGGTCTCCACCCAACAGTTCTTAGAACCTAAAGTAAATGGTATACTATGAAGCTAGCCATAGTCATAGCCAGTAAACAAAAGATCTTTGAGAATTTCCTATTTTTATCTTCAATGTATTTGTGTGACTGGTAAGAGGATTGGTACTGTAGCAGCTGACCAGGTGCATGGTTTTCACATTCTGGAGCTGACGTACTTATGGGGGTGTGCTCTTCCAGAAGGATCAGTGTAGCTGTCTTCTTAAACAGAAAGTTTCTGAGATAAGGATTAGCAGAGTAGTTAGTATGAATATATGCTTATTATTTTTTAACTCCGTGCAAGATGTTTGGGTATATAATATAGGGTGAGATTTTCAAAGCTGTAGAGAATTTTGCCACACAACCTGTAGCTAAATCCATTAGTCAGCTTTGAAATCTCAACCATATCATCCACTGTTAGGTGCTACTCTTTGAAAAGCATAGTGTACTAACAGTATTGGAAACATTTTCTCCCCTGTCCTTCTACTCTTCCAAGGATCCTAAAGACTCTGCTGTCTGGCACAGAGGGGTGACAAACATATCCTGTCCTCCACTTGATTAGAGATGGTTGAAACTCAGAATTTCTGTTCCATGAAAAATTCCAACATTTTAAAATTTCCTTTCATCCCAAATCAGAACAAAAGGTCAAAATTTCTCTTAAAACAAAAATTCCAAAAAAAATAATTTGGGAAAGTATTGAAATGTTTCACAGGAACTTATCTGCAAAACGATGATTTCAAAATTGAAATGTTTTGTGAGTATTGATTTTGTCAACCTTTTTGTCTCAATATCAAAATGTTTTGTTTCAATAAGATCAAAGAGCTTCATTTTTACTTTATTGTTTTGACATTTAAATTATATAAGTCAAAATGATAAAGTAAAATAGAAATACTTCAACCTTATTGAAATAAAATCTTTAGAGAATTTTTAATTGAAAATTTTGAAAAACCCAATATATTCCCCTGAAATAGTTTGATTTTTGTCAAATCAGCATTTTCCAATGAAAAGCTGTTCCATTAGAAAATTTTCAACCAGTTCTGCTGATGGTTCTCAACAGCTGTCTCCCTTGCTAACCTGGAAGGACTTTTAAAGAAAAATTTCCTTAGTATTTGTGGAATCTCATTTATTTTTTTACTACAGCACCTGATTAGGTTTTTTGACATCTCTTTTTAGTTGACAAGGCATACCAACTTGAATGTTGTCAAAAATGTATTGTTCAAATTGTTTTGTGTCGTTGGATCCCTAATCTTGTTAGCTAATGTACTCTTTCTCTCTCTCTTTAAAGTAAAATAATAGTACCACACTTTTGGAAGACTACAAGTTCATATCATAACTGTGGTTATTCAGCATCAATCAATTACATGTTCCTACTGATATTGCAGAGGAGTTCATGAAAAGGGCCAGGATTGGCAATTTTTTGACTGGAAGTTATGTAGTAAAATTAACTCAACAAAACATTAGCATGTCTGCTTATATCAAGGACTCTTTGATTTGACCAATGTTTGTTTCAAAATGTTCTCGTTATGTAAAGTCTAGATTCAAGTTTTTGCTAAATGGTTTTTTTCCCTATGTACTCTACTGTAGTTTATAATTGAACTGCAGAAGGGTTTGCTAAGCAGTGATCACATGGAGAAGACTAATGCTTCAGCTGATTTTACTTTTCTGGTTTCGTATTTGGAAAAGTCGCCACATCAACTACAAAAATGTGGCTTTTTGCCCAGCAGTGACTAAGCAAGTTGAAACCAGTGCTGCTGTAAATCTCTTCCCTGAGAAGGGGGGATTTGTATGTCCTTTCCTCCCCTTGAGAGCACTTTTTGCCATGCAAGCTTAAAGTTCCATTGGATACACTTTCCTTTCTGAAGTATTTATATCCCAACTGGTTAACACAATGTGATATATACTAGAATGAAGCAGTGTGGGTCACAAACAACAGGAGGTAGTCAGAGGCACTTTACAATGACAATTCACCATGGAAACATCAAACATAATATGGTGCTCCTGTATCTATTTATTTGTAGTGTTTAGTGATAGCCTGGAACTAACTGATGGAAATCCTGGCTGCTGGGAAGGTTCTGTCACAGGCTTCTAAAGTGACAACATGAAGAAACAAATCTGAAGTGCGCAACTCTTGTCTAGTTATCTTTTGCACAAATAATTTGCCCACCAGTCTGTCTAGTTTTTATTGTCTGTATGATGGTTGTTAGCTATGTTGACAATGCAGCCATCTGAATCTCATCAGCATATTTATAGAAGAAAACTGGCTTTGGATGGAAGGGGGGAATTGGCGAGGGTTTACAGAACCCGGCAAAGATGGGGAAGGAAGGGGTTAACTCCTTGTCAAAGGGGCTAAGTGAAGATCATGCCCCAGCAGAGACAACCTGCTCAGCCTGCCAGCTGGAGAGAGAAAGGGTTTCTTTCCATCAGGCAAATGAAGAGCTTGGGGGCAAGGCACTCAAAGGACAACAGAAAGTCTCTTGTTTCTCTCTTCCCCCAATCTAGGGAGATAATAGAGCCTAGCATGCCACTGCCATGTCTGATACTGAACAGGTGGCCTGGTGTTTCTGCAACAGGGATTGTTTTATATGCATCCCAAAAAACTGTGCTTACTTTTTCCAACTCAAGGGGGACAAGAAGCAGGAGATTCTCAAACCAAGCCTGGCTTAGGGGGTCCTGTAGACTCTGGGAGATAGTGAGAAGTTTTAATCTCTGGTTGCCAGTCTCCCAGGTAAAACTGCTTATTCTCCTTTTGCTTTGATTATCCCTCCACTGAAATGAGCCTACCTATATTTGGCAATGAGCTCTACCTGGTGCATTAGGCTAAGGAAAGTCTTAGTCTTTATCTTTGTAAACTGATCAGAACAGAGAGCAGCCCAGTGCGTTAAAGAGACAGTGAACTAGTTGGCTGGGTTTTCCCTTTATATTTGGGATCCCAATACTAACTGTGACGTTGTGCAGTCTATATGATTTTGTAAAAGCATGATAATAAGTGAATATAATGTAACTGGAATATGCTTCATGCAAAAGGTATCATCACAAAGCTTATAGTCTACTGAGAGTGATCATCCTATTTGTATAAATGTACCACTCTTGTATCTAAAACTAGAAATATAAAATATAACTCTGAGGGCCTATTGTAATTATGCAAAGTGTGGGCCATTAATGGTGGTTTGGAATCTTGATGACTCCCATTAACCAGAGCCATTGTCTGCAGATGGCTGTATTTACCTGTGAGTCTTCCTGTATATGTGTGTGCTGGCAAGTGAGTAATGAAGCCTTGCAGTGACATGTGATCATGTCACCTGAACTGGAATCCATCTTTAACCTGGTGCTTTTCCAGTGAGGGGTGGGGGAACCCAGAGGGACAAAGGATTCCCGCCTTATGCAAAAGATATATAAAGGGGTGGAAGAGAACAGAGGGGGAGAGGAGCCATCATGAAGAATCCCCTAGCTATCACCTGAGCTGGAACAAGAGCTGTACCAGGGGAAAGAATTGTGCCCAGGCCTGGAAGGTGTCCAGTCTGAGAAAAAACTTACTGAAGCATCTCTGAGGGTGAGATTATCTGTATTCAGTTTGATTAGACATAGATTTGCGCATTTTATTTTATTTTGCTGGGTAACTTACTTTGTTCTGTCTGTTACTACTTGGAATCACTTAAATCCTACTTTCTGTATTTAATAAAATCACTTTCTACTTATTAATTAACTCAGAGTATGTATTAATACCTGGGGGAGCAAACAGCTGTGCATATCTCTCTATCAGTGTTATAGAGGGCGAACAATTTATGAGTTTACCCTGTATAAGCTTTATACAGGGTAAAACGGATTTATTTGGGTTTAGACCCCATTGGGAATTGGGCATCTGAGTGCTAAGGGCAAGCAGACTTCTGTGAGCTGTTCTCAGGTAAACCTGCAGCTTTGGGACAGGTGATTCAGACCCTGGGTCTGTGTCTGGAGCAGACGGGTGTGTCTGGCTTCACCAAGACAGGGAGCTGAAACCACTGAGCTGTCAGGGAGAATAGAAACAGAGGTAGCCTTTGCACATCAGTCTGGCAGCTCCCAAGGGGGTTTCTGTGATCCAACCTGTCACACTAACGTCTAGGTCACTTAAGTACAGGGAGAAAAAGAAATATACAGCACATTACTTCCATTTATAAACATTGGCAAATAGCAGGTCACGGCAGTAGCAATTTTAGAAATGGATATACTACCTATATCACACAGAGGTCATTGAAGGCTTTCTCCTGCTGCAGATGTGTCCTGCCATTTGGACATAGGGTAAGGAAAAAGGGAGGGAGTCTTTTCTCAATTCTGTTGTAAAAACTTTATACCTTCATTGTCCCTTGCTTGAGAAGGTAAATTGAAAACCTAATTGCTGGGTTTTTAAGCCTGATTGATTCTAAATTAAGCCCACCTCAAGATTCTCTTCTCCCCCAACCCACTCCCACTTCTCACCTGCAGTTAGCTGGTGCTTGT
The DNA here is from genome assembly GCA_003942145.1 of Platysternon megacephalum. Taxonomy (NCBI): domain Eukaryota; kingdom Metazoa; phylum Chordata; order Testudines; family Platysternidae; genus Platysternon; species Platysternon megacephalum. Next base: position 7,826,814 of record QXTE01000058.1, read on the forward strand.
GTCCTAGTGTGTTGTGTTTCCTTTTGGGATTGAAGACTGAGTTCCAAGTGTTCCATGAATGGCTGCATGAAAAGGCATCAGAAAGCAGTGGTTGCTACTGTGGAATGAGGATTCTGACATTTAAAAGAGGGAAATCAACAACATAGACTGTACTAGCAGCATTCACAGATGGCAAAAAGTGGGGATTTTTTCCCCCCTCCTTAATTAAATAAGTGGTTAAACAGTGTATTTTATACCTGTGTATAATTTCTATTACATACCTGCTTATGTACAAGAAAATTACATTCATGATATGGATTTTTTTTCTCCAAATCAGTTCAACCCATTTCCACCATGAAATAATTGTACTATTTTGCATTTGGAGAAATCAAATTAAATTGACTTTATGCTAAAGGTTTAGAGAATAACAAAGCAAACTATGAAAGAAAAAAAATTGTGATCATCGGTTTGTTCCAGTTCTGCCAAGAACCCCTTAGCAAAATTAAGATTTACTCCAAGTGACTCTATTTCTAGTTCTTTATAACTTTAATTCTGAAAAATATCTTAGTACTTGGAACATTTACCAGAAAGATTCTGACTGGGCTTTTTATCCAGTGTATTATATATTATCTTATTATTTTACTTTTATTCATTTTATTTCATGGTTCAACTAAAGCAATTGGCAAAACACTCTTCTTTTATTTCAGTTTACATAATCCAACAATAACAATGAGGAGTCTGGTGGCACCTTAAAGACTAACAGATTTATTTGAGCATAAGCTTTTGTGAGTAAAAAACCCCAAAGAAATGGTTTTTTTTACCCACAAAAGCTTATTCGCAAATAAATCTGTTAGTCTTAAAGGTGCCACCAGACTCCTTGTTGTTTTTGTGGATACAGACTAACACGGCTACCCCCTGATACTTGGCATAATCCAACAATAATAGTCCTTTATTCTGTATGAGATGGGACAGATTTGATGAATATGTACAGATCTGTTTTGGGCCCTGTCTACACCTAAAAGGGTTTGCCAGTATATCTATACAGGTGGAACTATGCTGGCAAATCCCACTGGTGGAGACGCAGTTTCTATCTGCAAAAGAGTTCTTTTGCTGATATAGCTTCAACCAGTTCCCAAAACAGAATAAGCTACACTGGCAAAAGAGTCTGTGAGGGTTCGCGCCCCTCGGTGGGGGCCGAAGCCCCTCCTTACTAGGCAGTACGGCCTAATGCCCAACGTCTTGGCGCATGCCCCGGGTTGCAGGGCAGCACGGCCTAATGGCCAGAGTCTAGCCGAATGCCCTGGGTTGCAGGGCAGCACGGCCTAATGGCCAGAATCTAGCCGAATGCCCCGGGTTGCAGGGCAGCACGGCCTAATGGCCAGAGTCTAGCCGAATGCCCCGGGTTGCAGGGCAGCACGGCCTAATGGCCAGAGTCGGTATGAATGCCCCAGGTTGCAGGGCAGCACGGACCCTAATACTGGCTCAGCGGGGGAGTCCTACCGAAACACGCTGATGCACATCAGGGGCCAGGTACCAGTCCGTTGCCCCTCGCGGTCCGCTCCCTACCGGTCTGAACGTTGGGGTTTCCCAGGAATCCCAGCCGGCCTCCGGGTCCGTCGTCTCTCCTGGTTCCTCCCCTGGTAGGGCTTCGAGCCGGGCTGTGGGGCTCTCCGATCCCACCGGCCTCCCGGGTGTGGGCCGGTCCTCAGCAGGCGCTCCGCGGTTGCGTCCTTCCCCTGCGGCCGCCGGCCCAGACTGAGCTGAGCTCGCTCCTTTTATGCTCCCCGAGCATTTGGAGCATGCCCAGTACGAGCAGGGCGGGACTTCCTGCGTCAGAGCCACGGGCCTGACGCCGCTGTGGCCAGTGCGGGGAGGGACTACCCCGTCACAGAGTCCAAAACTGCTTCTACTGTAGGGCTTTTACCAGCACAACTACGTTGGTTAGGGGGATGATTTTTTCACACTCCCGATCAACATAGCTATGCCAATAAAACTTTCTAGAGTGGACCAGGCCTTGGATGGAATTACATACCAGTAAGAGAGACCACCATGGAGAAAGCTATTGTGCAAACAGAGTTCCCCAAACTGCAATCCTTGCTCAGGCAAATGGCCTATTGAAGTCAATGAAATATTTGCCTAGGACTAGGACCATAGATCACACCCATAATGTGGAAGGCTCTATGGTGAGCAAATTAACTGTAATCACAAGCAGTTTGACTGAAACTTGACTTAAGGTTTGTCTACACTTACAGCGCTGTAGCAGCATGGCTACACCCTTGTAGTGCTTAGTGAAGACTCTACTTACGCTGACAGAATAGCTTCTCCTGTCAGTGTAGGGACTCCACCTCCCTGAGAGGCAGTAGCTATGTTGACAGGAGAAGCTCTCCCATTGACATAGCGCTGTCTACACCCAGAGGTAGGTCGGTATAACTACGTCGCTCAGGGGGGTGGATTTTCCACCTAAGTTATAGTTATACCTATAACTATAGGTAGTTATACCGCCTAAGTTTGTAGTGTAGACTGGGGCTAAGTTGTGGATGAATTGTGCAAACCTTGACAAATATTTTTTGTGAATACCCATTTGCTTTTAGGTTCAATAATGTTATTTACCCCTTGTTTTCCCGCTTCTCCATGAACACTTCTGTGAGTGGGCTTTTCTTTGCATTTCTTTTTTTATTTTAATTTTATTCATATTATTATTATTAGTTTATTTTGATTGCAGTTGCACCTAAAAGTCCCTGTCAGGATGAGACCTCTACTGTGCTAGGTGTTGTACAAACACAGAACTAAAAGATGGTCCCTGCCCCAAGCGCTTACAGTCTAAGTACAATCGTCACACAAACAGCCATATTCATATGTGAATAAGGGTACTCGTGGGGAAATACAGGAAATACAAGCTATTTAACCCAAAGAGTGCTAATCCTGTTTATACAATTTCAGACATCTAATCAGGCAGCAGAAACAATAGCATGTGACTTGGGGAGGGGGCAATCATACACCATGAATTATAGCAATGAATGGCTTGTGAACCTCCCATAGAAATGTGTCTGCATAAAATGTTCAAACCATTAGAAATAACGAATATTTTTGTCAATGTAAAAGTCTGTGGGTAGTTTGTGAATTTAAAAATAGTTTCCACTTGGCAGATGAAGTATTGGCGAAGATTAGCTACCGCATACCTAGATTTTAAACCCCAGGAAGAGGTAAATGGATAATTTCACTCCTCTTCATCTGCCAGGGCTCTGTCTGTAAGTGGTACAAAAATATGAATTGAAGGGCCAAAGAAAAAGAATGGTAGAAATTCAATGTATTTCTTTAGCACACTAAACATTTTCTGTAATTTCTGTTTCCTCCATTGTGACTGCCAAGCGCCCTGCATCTGTGTGTGTAGGTTGGCAGGGGATCTGCATTGTAGATAAACTAAATACGCTTGCATACCTTCCCTATCTCTTCCCTGTCCCTCCACACTGATATGGAGGTAGCTTCAGGAGCTCACTTTCACAGTGCATGACAGTTGAAGAATCCCTTCCATGACCTTTCCTATATCTTCAGCCTTTCTGCACACTAGCTCCACTGCCTTCCAGACCATAGGAAGCCATAAATGGATGGGGCCGCACATTATAAGTATCTAGGAAAAATGACATTAACAGTTAGTGTCCATCTAAATATTATGCTATGGGAATCAGAGAACCACTGGAGTACAGGACCTATAAGCTTCTCTCTATAGCACTGCTATGGGTACCCGCATGGCCCCACAGTATGCCAACATTTTTATGGCTGACTTAGAACAACGCTTCCTCAGCTCTCGTCCCCGAAAGCCCCTATTCTACTTGTGCTACATTGATGACATCTTCATCATCTGGACCCATGGAAAAGAAGCCCTGGAGGAATTCCACCAGGATTTCAACAATTTCCATCCCACCATCAACCTCATCCTGGACCAGTCCACACAAGAGATCCACTTCCTGGACACTACAGTGCAAATAAGCGATGGTCACACAACCACCACCCAATACCGGAAACCTACTGACTGCTAGACTTACCTACATGTCTCCAGCTTTCATCCAGACCACATCACACGATCCATTGTCTACAGCCAAGCTCTAAGATAAAACCGCATTTGCTCCAATCCCTCAGACAGAGACAAACACCTACAGGATCTCTATCAAGCATGCTTAAAACTACAATACCCACCTGCTGAAGGGAAGAAACAGATTGACAGAGCCAGAAGAGTACCCAGAAGTCACCTACTACAGGACAGGCCCAACAAAGACAGTAACAGTACGCCACTAGCCGTCACCTTCAGCCCCCAACTAAAACCTCTCCAGCGCATCAAGGATCTACAACCTATCCTGAAAGATGATCCCAGACTTTGGGAGACAGGCTAGTCCTCGCTTACAGATAGCCCCCCAACCTGAAGCAAATACTCACCAGCAACCATACACCACACAACAAAAACACTAACCCAGGAACCTATCCTTGCAACAAACCCCATTGCCAACTCTGTCCACATATCTATTCAAGGGACCTAATAGGACCTAATCACATCAGCCACACCATCAGGGGCTCATTCACCTGCACATCTACCAATGTGATATATGCCATCATGTGCCAGCAATGCCCCTCTGCCATGTACATTGGCCAAACCAGACAGTCTCTACACAAAAGAATAAGTGGACACAAATCAGACATCAAGAATTATAACATTCAAAAACCAGTCGGAGAACACTTCAACCTCCCTGGACACTCTATTACAGACCTAAAAGTGGCAATTCTTCAACAAAAAACCTTCAAAAACAGACTCCAACGAGAAACTGCAGAACTGGAATTAATTTGCAAACTGGACACCATCAAATTAGGCCTGAATAAAGACTGAGTGGATGGGTCATTACACAAACTAAAAATTATTTCCCCATGCTTATTTCCCCCCCCCCCCCACTGTTACTCACACCTTCTTGTCAACTGTTTGAAATGGGCCAAAAAGTGATTTTTCCTCCTGCTGATAATAGCCCACTTTAATTGATTTGTCTTTTTAGAGTTGGTATGGCAACACCCATTTTTTCATGTTCTCTGTGTGTGTATATATATATATATTCCTACTGTATTTTCCACTTCGTGCATCTGATGATGTGGGTTTTAGCCCACGAAAGCTTATGCCCAAATAAATTTGTTAGTCTCTAAGGTGCCACAAGTACTCCTCGTTCTTTTCTCTATAGCATGGTACAGATTAGGTTCTGTCTCCCAAAATAAGGCCATCAATGTCATTTATCTTCATGTTAGCCACTGAAAGTGTATACATCTGTTGGCCGTTGCTGATCATGGTATGTTATTGTCCTGATTTAAATATGCTGATGAAATGTTTGTACTTGATTGTAACTCATTCATTAATAGTATGTGGTGTATCAATCTGCCCTCTTTGTGTCACTCAGATGATACACTGGAACCAGAATTGGGCCAGCAGCCTGTGGTGCACAAAGCTGGCAGAGGTGGCTCCTTCCACCCCTTTCCCTGGAGTAAATAATATGTCAGGGGAGGAAGGAAGCATGTAAGGGGTGGTAAGAGCAGCCCCTGAGTTTCTCTAACTCTTGCCACAGCTGGCTACTGACCATCAGGATCAGGGAGCTGTAACCAGCTGACTGATGACCCCTTCTTTCTCTTCTTGGTGGAGATCTTAGTGGAGCTCAGCTGCCACAGAGAATCTGGCCCTGAGTCTCTTCCTGTCTGAAAGCTCCACTACAGAACTCAGCTAAGAGAGATTCATAGATTTTTAAGGCCAGAAGGGACTATTATGATCATCTAGTCTGATCTGCACAACACAGAGCATATAATCTTCCCCAGATGAGAAGAGATGGAACCCACTGATCTCATGTTTAACTAAATTCCACACAAAGAAAAAGAGCTGATCAGAGAAGGAAGCCCACATTTTCAAATGTTAGGTTTTAAAATAAAAGGAAATTAACATACACAAACTTTTCATGCAGTAGTGTATGTTTCCATGGTTTTAGGATATTGTAGTTACCGTAAGGATATTTAACAACGTATCTGCCTTTTCTTAACTGTTCCTTTGCACACTTTTAAATGCTTAGTGTTTTCTCATTTCTCAGCACACATATATTTCAACTTCAATGTTAAATAGCAACCTTAACCTAAATAATAGCAAAAATAATAATAATAATAATAATCTATTTTGTCTGATAATTAGCTGGTATTTCAGTTCATAACACAAGTATACATAGATATGGGGTTGGATTATCTAGCTATACTAGGTGGCACTTGAATAAGGCAAATAATAAATTAATCTTTCATTTTGCTAAAGTACTAACTCATATACCTTTTGAAATAATCTAATTTGCTTTTTAAAATGTCTATTACATTTTCAGTTTTCTATGATTTACGCACCATTATCACCTTTTCTTAGCTAAAGTACTCACTGCTCACTACAATGGGGATTAGCTTTATTCCCGTTTTCCATCAGTTTTTGTTTCTACTTTAGAAATTATTTTAGGCAGTTTTAAAATGCAGCTTGTCATAAACCCACTCTAACAAATTTCTATTTTAGGCCGGTGGTGACCCAACTAGGCTAGGCTATGGTAACTGTAAGGAGAGGCAGAGGCAAACCAAGACAAAAGGGATACTTTTGATTGTTTAGAAGGGAAACCCCAAAATTGTACCAGGACCATAAATAATATAGAACATTACCAAAGACTTACTACTTATAATAATAAACTATAGGTTACCAACTTATTAACATTTGTGAGCTTGTATATGCTGTGCATTTACTACCAAATGCATTGTTATTAACAAGAACAAAAGAGATTACTCTACAATATACTGTATCACTTCAGAGAAGAATCAATTTTTTGTCTCTTTGGCTGTAAATCCAGCTCCACTCTTGCTGTCCTGTTCTTTGCTTCTCTTCCGCTTGAAGTGCTCCTTAGGCCTGGTCTACACTGGGGGAAGGGGGGCAGGGGGGATGGCGAGCGAAGTCGGTCTAAGTTATGCAACTTCAGCAACAAAAATAGCGTAGTTGAAGTCGACGTACTTAGAGCTACTTACCGCGGTGTCTTCACTGCGGTAGGTCAACTGCTGACGCTCCCCCGTCAACTCCGCCTATGCTTCTTGCTCCAGTGGAGTACTGGAGTCAATGGGAGAGCGCTCGGCGGTCGATTTATCGCATCTTCACTAGACACGATAAATTGACCCCCTGCTGGATCGATCGCTCCGGAGGTAAGTGTAAACATGTCCTGAGATTGGGTGTTCCTGTGGCTGTACCTCTTTGCACTGAGTTTATCCACAAATGGGGTTTCTTCACCTACTGAGCCCTCACTTGTCCATTAGGCACCTTTGAACTGTATTCCGTCAATATATGTTCAAAGAGTCATTCTCTCTGTTCACACACTGTAGGTCCTTTGTGGGTGGACATCTCTGTTACTGATTCCGGGATCTGTTTTCATCTCACACCACTTTTTGATCGAGTCCCCTTTTCACCTATTTCCTTTCAGTTTTCTTTTCCCTTGCTCTCTCTCCGGAATGCCTGTAGATTTAATTTCCCGCTATTTTCCTTCTCTAAGAGTGCCTGCTCATATACCCATGTCTGTTCTTTTTTCTGCTTCTCCTTTCCTATTTTCCTTCTTTCCTCCTTCTCACTTCCCAGTCCCCTACTTTTTATTCTCCTGTTCTTCTTCTAACTTATCCCCTCACCACCTACCAAGGCTCTAGTTCATCCACTAGCTCAGCACCTAGCCTCTTCTTCTCTAACAGCGTTTTCCAACTGCCCCTTCAGGTGGATTCAGAGCCCCCACCTCAACTCGAGCTGCCCTCTGGTTGGCAGTCTCTCTCCCCAGGACAGCAGTCTGTGTCACTGCATCGCAACTGCAGCAGGTGCTGGTGCCAGTGTGAGGGGAACTGCGCTCCATTCTGAGAAGTGTTCAGAACCAGAGATTATTATTGAATACATTTATTTATTCATTTTACTTGTCATACAAGGGTTTGTGATAGTTATATAGAAAGGGCCAGATTTTCAACTGGTTTAATTCTCTATGGCTCCACTGAAATCTTTGTTCATTGGTTGAAGCCAAAGGAGCCATGTTGAGTTACACTAGCTGACCATCAGGCTGAAAAACTAAAAAAAGAGAGTGATTTAAAATGGTCTAGGCCACATTTATCCCTGGTGTAACCCTACTGACTTCAATGGATTTACACTGAGGAGGAATCTGTCCCATTGTAAATCAGTTCACAACTAGGTAGTACAGCTTAATTACAACATGAAAAAAATACAACCAAGTGTAATAAGTAATTATTATATTAGGAGTAGGCTGAGAAAGTGGTCTCTAGATTCCATTGGTTTGGTAGACCGGTAATATAATTGCAGATTTCATAAATACTGGCGGTTACAGTCTCCTTTTGGTATCTCTACTGTAGCTCTCTTACAACATGGAATGCGGAGGATATCCCTGTAATCTGGAAAGAGTTTTATTCACTATTGTGCTGAGGAATGGAATGGAACTTTCATTAGTTTACTAGAGATGGTCAGGATGAAATTAAAGACATAACTGGCAGTCTCTACAATTGACAAAAGATGGAGCTTGTCATGTCAGTCTCATGATAGCCACAGCTGCTTTGCCTCAGTGCAGCAATGGAAAATATGCAAGTTGGCGGGGTGACTGATTAATTTACCCCTGGGGAATGCTTACACAGCCAGTCCGAATTGTCCTGTAATTAAAGCCATCCAGACAATGTAAATAATTGTCTTATAAACTTTCTGCATTGGAAACTTTCTACAGCTATTTGTTCATTGGTCTGACTTTGTATTTACCAACTTGCCAACGCACTGGAAGCTCATTAAGTTTTAGTACCTGTCAAGGACTTTCTGTTCCTGTTCCCCTTGTCCTCACATGTAGCATTCCTGGCTGAAGCCTGCAGGTATAACAGTGCTAACTATTCATAGCTGAGGTCTGTATTCCACAGCACCAGCAAAGCAGGGAGGGCAGCAGTCTAAGGACCTGACTTTTCAGAAGTCTACGTACCCACAACTTGAAATGAAATCAAATGAGAGCTGAAGATGTTTAGCACTGCTGGAAAAAATCAAGCTCTTAACCCTTTGGAGTTGGATGTGTGTACGGTATATTATAGGTGGGGCTGGTAGCACTGCTATTAAGGTTGCCCGATCCTTCCATTATAAGACCACATTCCTATCTAAATCCCCACTATCTGGACCCACTTTTCTCCAGTTGTGCCCTTTCAATACACATGAATGGAGCTGTAGGTCTAAACTCTCTTGGGCCTTGGACTCCTTCCAGTCAAAATTTGGATATACAGATCAACGCACAGTGGGGCATTGATGTCTGGGGCTCCTGGGTGCTTCTACATTACAAATAAATAAACAAAGTAAATAAATTATTAATGCTTAATCCGTCACTGCATGAAGTAATCTTGAGAGCCCTGCATATCCTCGGCTCTCCTAAGAAATTTTCTTGTAGATCTGTCTGAGCCTGTTGGGCTTCAACCAAGGTAAAAGGATTGGAAAGTTCATGTTATATGCTCCTTGATATCATTACTGTAGTAAGAAGACTGAGTATGAAAAGTGGGGGAGATGGGTTATAATTGTGTATAAAATAATGAATGAGGAACAAATATTTATTATAGAAGATGCTGGTAGCCCTGCCTATTATTAAAGTTGCCTGACATTTCCCATTTCAGCTGCTTATGGCTTTGCCAAACTTTAACCATTTGGTCTGAAATTTTCCATGCTGGATGTCTGCTTCGAGCTGATACATATAATTCCAGCCAAAATCATCCAGTCACTTCTAAGGGTGGCTACAGAAAAATACATTCTTTTGGCCATGTTGAAAAGCTCTACTCCAACCTTTGGAGCGTGGACTTGAAATTTGGCAAGGGGGTGGCCTTTGTGTCAGGGATGTGCCTTCCACTATCCCCATGAAAATCCACCCAAATATGGCCAGGTTATAAGCCTTTGAAAAAGTGAACTAGAGACTAGCAGTTAAATTCCCTAACAACTCTGTCCACACTGAACATGTTGTGGGGTATGCCAGATCTGAGTCTTGGCACCTGAACTAACAGCAGGGAGTCTCTCTCTCCTGTGCTTTCAATGACCTCCCTACTGGGCCAAGGCAGCATGGAGGAAGAAGCTGCCTGATTTTTTTAATACAGAGGGCACACGATTGGGGCCTGCTGGGGGTGGGGGTGGGAGTAGATTACAACAAGGAGCCTGGAATGAGGAGACTGGGATTGGGGGCTAGCAGAGGGAGAAAGGGAAACTGGGACTGAGAATTAGAGTGGGTGGAGACTGGGAGAGGGAGTCCAGTTGGGTGAAGTTAGAACTTGCTGGCCAAGAAGACTGGGATGAGAAGCCTGAGGAGTGGAGTCTGAGACTGGTTAGTTGAGAACAGGACTGGGATGAGGAGCCAGGGATGGGGAAGAGGCATAACTGGGATGAGGACAGGTTGCAGGGCTTGGCTAAGAAGGGGTGAACAGGCAGAAGAGTGAGCACATTCCCTTCCATCCCTGCCTTTGCCACACAGTTCCTGTGTGGTGCTGGGCAAGTCACTTAAACCACACTTTTCACACCTGGTCACTGACTGTGTGTTCATCATTTCCTGGATGTCTGACTTGGGACCCTGTATACTCACAAGAGTTGTGCTTTGAGCATATAAAGTGCCATAAATTGTAAGGATTGTGAAAAATAAGGAACTAGGCATCTCAAATCGGGCACCAAAAATTAGTGGATACATTTTACCTTAATCTCTCTGCGCCTCAGTTCCCCATCTGTATAGGGGTGTTGTAAACTTAAATGTATTAATTGTAGTAAAGCACCCAGGTGCTATAGTGATGCATCCCATAGAAAAGCCCATGAGAAAAGTAATAATTCTGTCATCAGTGCAGGGTTTGAAGAGTGCATATTAGATAAGGCCTGGGACTACACGTTGAACAATGAGGATAAAACAAAATATTCAATAGCTGCTCATTAAGTGAACACCATCCATCCCATGCACTGAATGAAGCAGGCTTCCTCCTGTGGAAAAAAATGGTATGTGATCATGTAATTGAAGACTGTACCATAATGCATGTGCACTAGAGGGCTGAATTGAAGTTGTACCAACAGCCTTAATACTGGAATGTCTTTACTTTTGGTGCTTGACTTTGCAACAAGGTAGGGGTGTGTGTGCGTGTGTGTGCGTGTGTGTGTGCACGCACGCAAGCACGCACACACACTATAAATACTAGAGACAGGTCAGAAACAACCAAACTTTGGAGGGTTTGGAATCTGAATCCAGACCTGGATCTTCATTTCATAGCTGACTCCTATCTCTGTGACAGGCTGAACCAAACCCCTATATTGAAACACATTCACAGTCTGTGTTAGTGAGAATTTAGATCTGAATATGAATCCCCCTAAGCACTGAAGCATTACTTTGGCCTGCAGGTTATATGTGTAGAGTTTCAGAAAGTCACTGACTGACAGCCCTGAAGACTGAAGTCTTCTATTTATGTACAGAAATGGTACAGAAGAGTCAATGGCTATTTCCTTCTGTGTGCTGGTAGGGAACCTTGTTCCCTAGTCCTGTATGTCAGTCTGACAGACAGTTGGCATCTATCAGAAAAATGAGTCAGTGAAAGGTGAGAGTCCCGGATATTTTTTAGTTGGAATCTTCTTGAGTTTTGAACAAGTGTGGGAGCTTTTAAGAAGTTTGGAATGTCCTAGGTTTGAATAAAAGGATTTATTATAATGCTACAGAGAGGCTCTTATGCTAACAATACCAATGAAATATAAACTGAGGGTGAAATTCAGCCCTATGCAGAGGGTCAGCTGGTGTAAATCAGCTTAGCTCAGCTGAAGTCAGTTTTGAGAGTTGGCTGTTTGCTTTAAAAATCCACCGTACTTTCCCCCCAGTCTTCCTGTGTTGGAGGTTAGAATTGTTCTGCTGATTCTCTCAGGGCTTTCCTTTGAAAACACATCTGCTGAAGATGAACTGTCCTGTGAATGTTACACTTTTGCATGTGAAGGTTATAGAACCTAAGGATGTGTATTTATTGTAAGTGAATTCTGTAAGTTAAGGGTTAAAAAACAGAATCAGTGAAGGGTTAATCAAAGCAAGGACTACTGTGATACAGCTTGCAATCTAGGCCACCATAGTTCTATGCAGACAAGGGGGCACATGATAGCCTGAAGTAGTTTTATGGACTCCAAATTAAAGAAAGTCACCCCAAAGGCAGAGAAAAAAGGAGGACTTCCCCGTGCAGCCATCCCAGAAGAAACTCAGTTTTTGCTTCCAGATCTTTCCTGCTGATCATCAAATGTGATGGACGTCTGCCCGAGGCTTCACAAAACCCCATACAAACACTAGAGCCCAGATCCTCAAAGGTATTTCAGTGGAAGTTAGGCACCTAAATACTTTGCGTATCTGGGCCTAAGTGACTAAATTTAGGGTGGCCAAAGTTGCATTAACATTTTCGTTGTAGCTGTATTGTCAATGTAAATGAAAGTGTCAGAGTTTAGCCAAGGGGTTTCTTTGCCTCCATAATGTTGCTTAGTGCATCTGTGGGGGAAAAAAAACATGCTGGCAAAAGTGCAGTCTACCTGTGCTGTGCTGGAGGAATGCTCCCTGATTGCTGGAATAGCACCTTCCTGGCTGAACAAAGAGCCTGCGAAAGCTCATCTGATTTCTGGTTTCTTTAGAGAGTGGTGGAATCTTGCTGACTTCTGTAGAAACAGTTAAACCACGTAACAACCTGAAAACAGTGCAGGACGATAAAGGTAGTCAGAGTCATTCACCCCTTTTGACGTATGGAGCCTTAAGCGCTGTACTGAGTAGCTCTCTGCTAGATTTTCCCCAGAGAGAAAAAGATCATATTTCTGAGGACTTCTTTTTCCTTGTTTTTTCAACTGTCTAAGTATCCTGTTTTGAAATTATAGCCTCTATTGCTTTCTGTTCACGGACACCTAATGACCCAATAATGCAATTCCTATTACTCACATTCCTCCTTTGGCACAGTGTTAGCCTTTTTTGTTTGTTTGTTTTTGTTCCTCATGTGTCAGGGAAAATAAATCTTTGACTACAAATGAGGTCTTTTTTTAAGAAGGAAGGGGCATTAGCTAGAGCCAGCTTTTCCTGCTTCTCTAGCTGCTTAGCATTTCAGAGACTTTGGTGGCAGAGACAACCTTTGTTTAATGGAAGAATATTATGTTGAATAGTGCATGAAAACTATTTTCTCTTCATAAACACAGCAGGGACTCATTCAGTAACTCCTAAGGATTTCATATCTGCAAACAAACCAAAACCACTGGGCCTGATTCACCACTGTGTTACTCCAGTTTTATGCCAGTCTGAAACAAAATTAAAATCAGCAGAGTTACATGAGCATATAGCTGAAGTAATTCAGTAGTGATTCAAACCCACCAAATACCTTAATGCAGATTCACTGCTATATAAACCTATTAGAGATTTTAAGTGTTTCTGAAAACACTGGTTTTCATCATGGTTTCTTCACTTAAAATATACTTTCAGTTGTCAGAAAAGCAAAAGTAGAGATGAGCCAGAACAGGAATATACAGATCTGGAGCTGAACTTTCCCAGTAGGCCCATTATAGAAATAAGGGATAGCTTCAAAAATTAAATCCATCTCAAAACCAATGATGTATAGGTCCTAGAATCGAATCTTCTGAATGTTATGGTTTGGGGAAGAAAAACAAAATCTTAAAACAATCTCTCTACACAGTACATTTTGCTGTTCTGAAAAAGAATGTAGAGTTCAAGAAAGGTGTTGACTTGACAACCCTAGAAACTGCCATCCTCTATTAATCCAACAGAATATGTGCAAGAGCAGTGCTAGTTTCCCCTACAAATCTAACTTGGAAGGATCACTTTAGAGATCAAGAAGGGAGTTTGTTCTCTTTACTGCTATGATTCAGTCTGGACTTTCTTGTCTAAGGCTGCCATTGAAGACAGTAATTTTTGTGAAGTAAACTCCTGATCGTTATTTGCAAATGGACTGAGACCACCAACTCAGGCACCTGCTTTAGGAAGACCTCTGTTATAAACCTACCTCCACCATACATTATACTGCAAGTCTGATAATTGTGCTATAACTATATATTGCATTATTGTTACTACTACTCAGTACAAGTTTAATGCTGTACAAAACACAGAAGAAAACAGAATCGAGTATTGCCAATACCAGACATTCAAAAATGAGAATTTTAAAATCATGAGATTTTAAAAGTTGTTTTTAATTGCCTTCTGGATTTTGAATCTTTAGCATTCATGCTTTCAACTTTTTCTTTGCAATCATGAGGTTTAGAAACTCATTGTTTTCTTTTAAATGAAAGATGAGATTCTCACATAATCGCATGACCCCAGAAGCTGAGGCTTCAAAAAAAGAAAAGAAAAGATCAGCTATTATCAGACTGGCAATAAGATCACAAAAGTTGGCAATAATGGAGCCAAGCCCCAAGGAGCTAACATCTATGTTAGACACTGTGACGTTGCACCCCATAATGCTTTATGGAAATATGCTTATTCCAGTTATGTAATATTTACATTCATATGTTTTATGCTACATATGACATGTAACATATCTCTGCAAAGGTTATGATCTACTGAACATATTCATCCTATTTGTATGCATGTGTCATTTTTGTATTTGAAGTTATGAATATTGCCTGTGTACTTGTTTGAGTTTAAGGGTATGTCTACACTAGAAACTTCAAAGCACTGCCACGGGAATGCTCCTGTGGCAGCGCTTTGAAGTGCGAGTGTGGTCGCATGCAAGCGCTGGGAGAGAGCTCTCCCACAGCTCCTGGTAATCCACCTCCATGAGGGCATTAGCTCCCAGTGCTGGGAGCGCGGCTCCCAGGACTCAGAGCCTGTCTACACTAGAACTTTACAGCACTCAGACTTGCTGCGCTCAGCGGGGTGATTTTTCACACCCCTGAGCCAGCAAATTAGAGCACTATAAAATGTAAGTGTAGACAAGCCCTAAGTAGGCATTTGGTCAGCTTCTTGAGAAAGGAATGTGCAAATTAAGTGCCCAATCAAGAAACACTTAACTGACAATGGATCTTGGAAGAATCCAATCCACATAAGAAGTCTTCTTGCAGACATTCAAGATAGCATGTGGGCAATGGCTGCTGCCTGTAAAAACTTACTCATGCATGGACATGTGACTTGCCCATATGACTCCAAAACTCCATCTTGGAGCTGGATTTTGCATAGGAGAGAGGAGGGGGTCTCCACCCACAAGAGAAAGTCTATTTAAGCCCCTGGAGACCCCGCCATTTTGTCTTCAGCTGTCTCAAGAGATAGCCTCTCCACCCCCAAAGGATACCTGAAAGAAACTGGAACAAAGGACAGTAACCACGGGGGTGTGAGTGATTGCTGGACCCAGACTAGAAGGAGGCTAGTCTGTAAAAGAAGCTTACTGGAACATCTCTGAGGGTGAGATTTCATCTGTGATCATTTTCTTACTGTATTAGGTTTAGACTTGCGTGTTTTATTTTATTTTACTTGGTAATTCATTTTGTTCTGTCTGTTATTACTTGGAACCACTTAAATCCTACTTTTTGTATTTAATAAAATCACTTTTTACTTATTAATTAACCCAGATTATGTATTAATACCTGGGGGGGGCAAACAACTGTGCATATCTCTCTATCAGTGTTATAGAGGGCAAACAACTTATGAGTTTACCCTGTATAAGCTTTATACAGGATAAAACGGATTTGTTTGGACCCCAATGGGAGCTGGGCATCTGAGTATTGGAGACAGGAACACTTCTTAAGCTGTTTTCAGTTAAACCTGCACCATTTGGGGGACATTGTTCAGACCTGGGTCTGGGTTTGTGGCAGGCTAGCATGTCTGGCTCAAGCAGGCAAGGTTCTGGAGTCCCAAGCTAGTAGGGAAAACAGCTTAGAGGTAGTCCCAGCATATCAGTTGGCAGTTCCCAAGGGGTTTTCTGTGACCCAATCCATCACGGTGGATTTGTTTTATGATACATATGCCATGTAACATATATACATTCATAAGCATATTTCCATAAAGCATTATGGGGTGCAACGTCACAGACACAAAGGACCAAATTCTGTTGTCAGCTATAATGGTGTAAGTATAGAATACCACATTTACAGATTTCCACCACTGTGAGAGCAGAAATGGGCCAGCTCTGAACCTAGTATTATACTTGAAAACATTAGATTGATACTTTTTAATTTTCCGAAGAAACTAAAAATGTGTGTGTGGGTGGGAGTCAATAATTTTTTGCAAACATTTTCTTTTGGGAAAAAAAGCCATTTTTCAATTAATAAAAATTTGATTGAAAAATTGACCAGCAATATTATATATACAAACATAAAGGGCCTGATAGTCACTTTAAGCCACTGGCTGATGTAGATGCTCCAGAATACATTGTGTCCAGATCAGTACCTAGACCTTTGAAAGAATGCAGCATTGGTTATTCTCTACTGACTGGTGCAAGAGAGGATGGCGGCTCCTCCCAGTCTTCTTTGGGAAGGCTAGTACTGGTGAGGCACAATCCTTTTTATGCTTACAGAGTTCAAGGATAAATATGGTGAATAGCTGCTATTCAGGGGTGAAGAAAGTGAAGAAGACTTCTGGTGTATGAAGAAATGTGAGCAGAGATGTAAGTTATTTAGAAATACCAGAAGTTGTTTGTCCTTAGCGGTAAGTGCTGAAAACATCTATTGAATGAGATGTAGAGAATCAGGTAAGGTCTATGCCAGTCTCCCACAAGCAAGGAACACAAGCAGCAATAGGTATGCTTTAATAAAGTCCCCTTGGCTCCTACAAGTTATGCTGATATTTTTTTCCAGAGTTATCACTTAATCCCTGGCTGCAGAGCTACTTCCTTTGCATGCTATCCTATATTTATCCACCCTCTAAAACTAAGATAATTAGATCATCAAAAGTGTAATACATCTCCCTTGATCTGCCAGTTCATGCTAGTTTTCCAGCATGATTAGAGGGCACCACATTCAGTGGTGCTCCTAGCTTCAGTGCGTTTGCTTTTTTGGGTGTTTCGTTTAGGGATATACTTCAATCACATTACATAAATCAGATTACCATTAGAAAATGGAACAGCCTTTTATGGTC
This sequence comes from Platysternon megacephalum, assembly GCA_003942145.1. Lineage (NCBI taxonomy): Eukaryota > Metazoa > Chordata > Testudines > Platysternidae > Platysternon > Platysternon megacephalum. The sequence goes on from QXTE01000058.1 coordinate 7,843,919, forward strand.
CAGCCTGCAGCTGAACTTGTTCTTTCATTTATAATGATTTAAAGCTGCAATTATTTAGTGATAAGGCCTTTACCTCATTCCTTTTTTATTTTTGTTTTGTTTTCTAAGGAAAAGCTAAGCATTTTCAGTCTCGGCAGGAAATCAAAATTACAGAACCAAACCAAAAAAAAAAAAAAAAGATTGAATCAACTTCTATTAAGGGAACACATGCAACAGACCTCACTGCTGTGTGATGCTGGATCTAAACACGCCACTCTTGATTGAAATTGTGTGTTGTTAGAGTGCTGTTTGCTTCATGTAGGGTGGGAGAAGAGCTTGAGAATAAGCTCTTATAATAGCATGGACTTCTATGGCAGAGCTGAACTGTGGATTACTTTCCCAAGTTATACAAAAATGAGCCCATGGAACATTTCACACTACAGTTATAAATATAAAAAGGATAGGGAAGACATGGCATTGCATTTTGGCCAGTGTATGCAAGTATTATTTTTCATTCCTACAAGTCAATTGAAAATCCATAAACACTGGATGGGGTCCAGTGATATTTCCTTGTGACCTGGCTGGTTCAATATGGTTTGTTTGCCAAGCTAGAAAGGTTAAGGAGGAACTGCCAAGATACTTGCTGATTGGCTGCTTTTCTGGAAGCATTGACACAGAGTGTAGTCCGGGAACATAACTAGAGATGGCATTGAGTCAGAGCTAGGTCTTCGGTGCTCATGGGGATACAAGTTAAATGTGGGCTGGACAGTCAATGCTCTTCAAAGCCAGCTGGACATATGCTAAATGAGATTAATACCAAGGTATAGCAACAATGTGGCTCCTCCCATATAACATAAACAATGTAAATGTGTTGAAGGATTGGAAACTGAGAGAACACTATGATCCCAGGGCGGTTTTATTGGTTCTGCGAGAAGCTACTTCCTGTCTTGGTTTACAGGAATTACAGTAATATTATGTAACTACTTTATACTTCTTGTGTTACATTTTCAATCTGCAGTTAAAATATTAGACACATAAAAACAGATTAGGGTTATTGTGAGATCTGGGAAGGAGCATTGTCTAATGGCTAAAGTACAGGGAGTCAGGAAATCAGCCCTTTGTTCATAACTCTCTCTGAGTCCTGATGTGTGACCTTGAGCAAGTCACTTAATCTCTCTGTGCCTCTGTTTGAACCTCTTATTGGCAATCTCTGTCATGTGGGAGAACAATGGCTGCTGTAGAAGGGGTGGTGATTCATCCCGTGGCTTCCACCTAAGGAGAACATCTTCGAAATCTGCTTCGCACTCCATTGGATGAAGCTTCCTGTGAGACGTGCTGAATCAGCACGTCTCACAGTTTCCCATGGCCACTTTTTAGGGCTGCACTGGGCCCCTTGGCAAAATGGAATTACTCCAGGTACTGCTGCAATGGACCCACAACCTGGGTTATGCCACCTTCCACTAGTGCAACTCAGGGAATGCATTGGCAGAGAGACTATTACCTCAGTGTTCTGTGATGAGATACTTCTGCACATGCAGCTCAAAACTTCACTGTCTTCTCCCTCCCCTCCCACCACCTGACCAAGTCTTGTCCAGTTACTGTCCTGTATCACTCCCAACACTGGTTCAAAGGTTTCTCTCTCTCACTGAATGTCTGTGTTTTGGATTATTTCCCCACAGACATAGTAGCCCCCATTTTTCTATATTGAGTCCCAGTGTGTAATTTTCACATTCGTTGTATTATTTGCTGATGATTGTAGCTTCCCCCAAATTAGTATAAGCTGTGAATTTCACTAACATGCTGTTTACTTCCTCTTCTAGCTATTAAACAAGTCAGGACTGTTAAACAAGGGCCTGTAATGTGTGTTGTCACCCTCATATGAAAGGAGTTCTAGAAGGGCACTGTTATTTTTGAAAGGTTTTTGAGCTTTAAGGCCCAGATCCAACAAATAACTTAAGCATGTACTTATCTTTAAGCATTTGAATAGCCCCTGACTGAAATAGGACCACTCATATGCTTAAAGTTAAGCACAGGCTTTTTAGTGCTCTTTTAGATTAGTACCTGGGGCCCTGATCCAAAGCCCATTAAAAACCAATGAGACTTTCCCCATTAATTTCGATGGGCTTTGTCTCAGACCCTCGGTGAGCATCGTACATGTCTGGATGCTTATTCAATTCTGCTTGGTCTTGTGGAAATTTTATGCTCTGATTATTTATGTTTTAATGTTTACCCAAAGCTCTGGATAGGTGCTTTTTAAGAAAAAAGAATAAATACACCTCTACCTCGATACAATGCTGTCCTCGGGAGCCAAAAAATCTTACCGCGTTATAGGTGAAGCCGCGTTGTATCGAACTTGCTTTGATCCACTGGAGTGCGCAGCCCCGCCCCCCCAGAGCACTGCTTTACTGCATTATATCCAAATTCGTGTTATATTGGGTCGTGTTAAGTCGGGGTAGAGGTGTACATATAAATATGGGGGCCTCCCTTTCCCTCTGTGATGCAGGGCCAGACTCATGACACGCACATCTTGTGCTTGGCTTCACACTGTGCATCTGTTATCCTACATACCAATGTGCTTGCCAGCTGTTGCAAAAGTAGAACCAGGAGAGTTGTTCTTATGTTGCCATGGAAATATTATTATTTGTGATGCACCTTACACGGCGAAGTTGAGAAACATCGTCATGTATGAAAACTTTATGAGGTCACCACATAGACATCAGTGCTTCTTGAATGAAGAAAAGCTTGAAAATAGCTTGTTGGGGTGTGGTCTTTTTTCAAACAAGGAGGTCACAGACTCAGGAGGTTTGTGCTGGAAAGGGAGCTTGTCAACTTTAGCGTGCACGGAAGGATTCTGAAGGTAGTTACAGGGTGAGGAGAGAGCATTAGAAGTGTTAATATAGCCTCCAAATAGTAACACCACTGTAAGACAGGTGTGGAAATGGTAACTGAATTTTCCCCAGCTGATCAGCTTTGGGCCAGGAATTGTCTCTTTTAGGGTACATCTACACTGCAGCTAGGAGGTGTAGTTCCCAGCTCAGTAGAGATACATGTGCTAAAAACAGCAGTGTGGCTCTGGGCTAGTTACTCAAGTACCTAAGGATCTCAGATGAGATTGCACTAAGGGAGCTAGCCTGAGCCACCACCTTGGTGTCGCCACCATACAGCTACTTTGAGTGCACCAGTTCTATCAAAGGCAGCACTAATGCATGTACATCTACTTCAACAGGGAATTACACCTCCCAGCTGCAGCAAACATGCACTCTTAGCTATGTCTGTGCAGTACTCAGCACAATGGGGTCCCTAGTCCAAAGAGAACCCTTTGGGCATACCATAATATAGATGTTTACTACTATACAAGAGTAACTCTGTGTGGGAATAACCATTTACAGGCCTGTGCCACAAGTACTAGTAGCATTTGCTAAATTGCAAGACTTTAACTTCAGAGTTCCAAAAACTTTCCTTTTTGCCTGTTTCCTCGTCCTTAACAATTCATTTTGTACATTTCCCTTTGGCCAAGCTTTTTTTCCTATGTGCTTTTGACAGAGACTATTTACAAGAGAGGTGGATACTTCTGGCTTCTTAAGGGAAGCTCATGGGCTGTGTGTGGAGAGCCTGACACCAGATATTTAAACCTTAGCTGTAGGTCTTCCTTTTTACTTTGAATAAACAATGGAAATCCATTATTTACAGACTGCATTGTAAACAACTGTGGCTGAAACGTACTCTTACTGGGAGTCTGGTATCATAAACCCAACAAGAGAAGAAGGAAGGGCCAACCCATTGTGGGGAATAGGACTAATTTGAAGACATTTTAAAACAATCAGCAAACACTCAGTGGTTCCATTTATGCAGAACATAAACAAGTAAGTAAAACTGATGATCCTGTGGTGAAATCCTGGCGCCATTGACTTTAATGGGACCAGGATTACACTCCTTGCCATTTTTTGAGATTTACTTTAGATCATAAAATGAATGGCAAGTATCTGATGCTGTGACTCAGCTACTGCTTTCATTTGCACATTCTCCACCCATCTACACACCCAGTGACCCCTGTTATGTACCTAACACTTGAAATCTAATTTCACTTTTGTTTTTTAAAGATTGACTTAAAGGGAAGGGAGAATCATGCAAAATACTGTGGGATATTTACTGAACACAGAGAGAAAAGAAAATGGATTAGAGACTGCAACTGCTGCTAACAAAGTTAGAGCACTGGACTTGAAAGGCTTATTAACAAAAACAACGAGGAGTCCGGTGACACCTTAGACTAACAGATTTATTTGGGCATAAGCTTTCGTGGGTTGAAGAAGTGGGTTTTTTACTCCTCATTGTTTTTGTGGATACAGACTAACATGGTTACCTCTCTGATGCTTATTAACAGTAAATCAAGCTCAGGTCCCTTACTCCAAGTTAAAAGATAACATGGTTTGGTATGCATAACAACTTTACTGTCCAAGAGGGTCAAAGTATAGAGATGGCTGCATTAGAATCAGAGGTCATATAAAAAGATAAGTGAATTTCATGAGTCATCCAGTACTGAATCTAATCCTCAAATACAGCCATCTCTAAACTTTGACCCACCTGGATAGTAAAATTGCTGCCCATGGCAGACCACGTTAAGAGTGATTCTATATAAGCCCTGCAAGGTCATTGCTTTAACGTTGCTGGCAGCTGCCATCTATAGTTCTTAGGATATATTTCCTTATGCATAACATTTTGCAAGTTGCTCCCTGCAAGACACTTACAAACCCCAGGCGTTTGCCCTAAATAATCTTTCCTAATGGAAATAATATGAAGTACTGACAACTGGAAATCAGTGAGGCTACACAGCTTCTGCCTCAGCAAGGAGTAGGCCATTTATGAATCTCTCCTCAGCGAGTTGTTAAAAAAAATACTGAAAATAGCCAGATATAGGTTATGCTGATGAAGAGCTTCAGGTTGCTATGGAAACTCAAATGTAATTGGTCTCATGAAATGTGATTAAGAAAAGTTTTAACTGGTTAGAAAAATACGATTATTTTTCACTATTGTATCAGTAATTAACTTTTAGATACCATGGATTATGCAAAACTTCCCCAAACGTTTAATTATGAGAAAATACAGGAAGCTGATAATCCTTTGTCATTTGAGAATTGCGTATTTCATACCTTAAAACCTTCCTCTGAACATTTGCAAACTTTGAGTTTCATTATTCTAGTACACAACAGCAGCCTTTTGTGCATTTTGTTTTTGTTCTGTGTCACAGGGTTAGCTGGCCCTTTAAAGGGGGTTGGAACTCAGCCTCACCTATGCGAGGTTTAGCCCACCTTCCTGCTGGGAGATATACAGGCAGCCTGTGGCCAACTGGAGGAGATTCCAGGCAAAGTAGACTTGGGAGTGAATGCTCCAGAAAGAATGAGAAACCAGTAGGAAAGGGTACAGGATTAGGTCCAGGCTGAGCCCACAGGAAGAAACTTTGGGAAGGAAAGAGAGCGGTTTGTGTTTCCAGCCCAATTGTTTAGGGTCCTGGGGCTGGAAACCTGTGGTAGAGAGTGGGCTCGGGGTCCCTCTATGCTTTTACCTCTGTCTCTCATGCAGCATCAACTGCTGATTAAATGTAAGAATGGTCACACTGCAACTGACCTTGAAGTCTGTTTAGTTTGGTATCTTGATTTCTGAGGATATCTCCTTTGGCCACCTAGAATTAAAACACACATAACACCCCCTCTTAGTAGCCTGCATGATTACTCAATGCACTGCATTGTCAGGTATTTCTCTTAGTTATCATTTGCTCCAGTAGAGTCCATTATATGCCAAGTGTTGGTGAAATCCTGGTCCCACTGAAGTCAATGGGAGTACTTGCTCTAAAAAGCTTGCAATCTCTGTAGACGACCAAACAGATAAAGGCTAGGGGAAGTAAAAAATGTTTTCAAATGTAAGTTTATTTGTGGTCAAATGTGTGGGTGAGTCAAAAGTTGGAACGGTAGCAAACATAGGAGAAGAAAATTCACTGTTAAGTGATCTAGAGAGCGGAACGGAGCAAGCTAGCAATGAAGAGAGGCTTGGAAGTAATAACCTGAAAGTCCCAGAGGTTGATGAGCAAACAAACCTCGGAAACACTAACAAATAAATGTAACCCGGCAATCACATCCATCACATTAGAGAGTTTATTTTCATCCTGTCCTAATACTTTTTCATGTAACCAAGCAACTCCCACTTACTATGGGGTAAGATGTGAAATTAGCCTGAGGACGGGAGATGGCTTTAATATGGAAAATGTCTAAGAGCCAGGGAGTTAAGCGATAGCCATTTTTTCAGCGCCCCTTTCCATTGATCTTTCCAGAGCTGACTCCTCAGCTTTGATCCTTAATATCAGAATTGTAATAATGTTCCGAGCTTTAATTGATTCTCTCTAGCTAGTGAGTTTGGACAACCCCCCCCAAGACCCTCAGCAGGTCTAAAGGGTGGAGTGTGCTGTAGATTACGCTACCCCTAACAACAGACACAGCTCGCACATCTTGATCTTCCAACACACACTGTCTATGACTATGCTTATCTGATGCTTGTACAAGTCAATTGCATTAACTGTGTGTAGGAGAGGATGTGCTTCTACTGACATCTTTTATCTGAAATGAAATCCCATAGCTTTCATCCTGCAAGTGAAAATCCCATCTATAAATTCTCCCCATTAGCTCAGCCCTCTTACTGGGCACACTGAACTTGTCTCCCTCCTAGCACTGGATGTTCTGCTCTGCCTAATATTAATCCTTTGTATTCAAGGGACCTACCAGAGTGAGTCCTACCAGAGTGAGTCCTACCAGACTCAGCAGTCACATACCTGGGTGAATTGGCCCTACAGCAATGACATGCATGCTTAATTGCAGTGTAATATTTGGTACAGAAAAATCCTTGTCTACCCAGCGTGAGCTTTTTGGGAACAAATCTTCATTTCCTTCATGTATATTTCAGTGTTAACTCTCATTAGCAGTTGTTCACTATATAGCGTCTCTAGGAAATGCAATAGCAATTATTAAGATTCAAACAAAACAAGAAGCATGTGTTGACAGGTGGATAAAATCTGATCGTTCAGCATTACTGCTCTGAAACATATGCTGCCTGAGAGATGGAGGGGAGAGCAGGAATTTTTATCTTTAAGCCTACCCAACATTAGACGTTCTCAAGGGACAAACAAAGTCTCTTTAGAGCCAAGATATTCCCTTGGATTTTGAGCATATCACTAAATTATTTAGCACTTCTTCCAAACTTTGCTCCAGAAAGACATCTTCGTGATCTGAAACACTCTCTTTTATTTTGCATTTGAATTGAATCACATGTCACGTTGGCATGCTTTTGTACATATACTGAGTATGCACCACAGTTAATTCTCCTCTGGAAGAAATGCAAGGGGAAGATAAATATAAAAATAAGATTAACAACATAGCTGAAACTAAATTAAGTTAGGCTACAAAAGTTCATGGAGCACAGATGAGGATAAAAAAAGATAGAGGAAAATATTTAGTGAGCTTCTTTCAGCAGAAATGCCAGTATTGGGAAGTAGGCCAGTCTTCCTGCAGGTCATGCTTTTCACCCTGATTCTACACAAAATTTTGCTATGAGGTTGTGTGCTGCACTGGAGCCAGAAAAACTGGAAGTATGCTCCTTATATAGCATTGCTGTGAACTCTTCAACCACTGCCACATTCCACCCCAGCAATGGTTGCATCTCAGTGGTTGGTGAAGTAGTTCCTGTGTGCATAGATGGAGAGTACACAATCCTTCCTGTTGAAAGATGCTACATAAACATAATCTATCATTAGTTCTATTTCTATTATTAATAATGTTGTTGGCCTATGTCACTTTTCTCAAACAGATGGGGCCTGATCCAAATCCCTTGCAAGTCAATGGAAAGACTCCCACTGATTTAAGGGGGATTGGATCAGGCCCATGTTGAACAACAAATGCAGCTACTGAAAACAGAGTGGTCCAGATTCTCTGCTGTGCTAATCTTCCCCTCAGTGCTGCAGGGGAGAAGGGGTGTCAGGGAACCACTTACAGATTCCTGATTCTCAGGGTGGGGTCTTGCCACCCTGCACCTCAGCAAAGGCTGTTCTAACTCCTGATTACTGGCTATTGTCCCCAAGGCTCATACTCTGGCCACACCCACTCCTGCCTTGACATGCTGTCAATGTGTCTTCTCTACAAGGGTCAGTTGGGGGTATGGCAGAGCAGGAGCCACCTGTGCTGGCTCTGCACCAGCTGACAGTTCCCCTGCATCAGAGAAATTCTCATCTGGGCAGAACTAGCTGCTTTTCAAGTCCTTTGCTCAGGTGACACAAGGGGCCAGGATGCAAAGGAGAAGCCAGCCCACAATCTTCAAACAAAACTCTGAACAAAACACTGAGGTCACTTTGGAAGGATCATCCAAGGTTGTTTTTTAGTTTTTAATGTCTTCCATATTTAATATTGTTCATATCTGTAAGAGGGGCATTTCCCAAGTACCGTTAGTTTTATGTTCCTTGTCGATTCTTCCTGGGACCCGGCACTCACAAACTCTAGAAAAGTCCACTTGGTGTATGATTCTTCATACTTGAGCAGAATTACAGTCTAAATAAGCAGCAAGGTGACCAGGGGTTATTCATCAGTCTCCCCTAATGAGCTGTTCTTCCTTTTCAGCATGCATGTGTGGTGTTGCTGATGCAGGTTTCCCATTTAGAGGCTTGTCACAATTGCTAGTTTCACCGGATCTGAAATGTTTAAGTCCTCTGTACACATCTCCTGAGATCACGGCTTCATCATCAGACAGTTTGCATACACTTTTGAATCTCCTTGCCACTCTAGTTTTATATGTAGAGGAGTTCTACCACCACACATCGCTTAAAATTCAACTCTGACCTGAAAAGTAACAGTAAAAATGGCACCTTCTCTCTCTCAACATACCTTCTCCCTGTGAGCAGGGTGGTGGCATTTACTGATGTTAGTGGCAGTTTATTTTACTATTTTGCATAGGCAGCATGTAAATGCCCCCTTCAGGGAGGCTAGTCCCCAGGCCCCGCCCCCAACCAGGGCCGGCGCAACCCATTAGGCGACCTAGGCAGTCGCCTAGGGCGCTGCTATTTTGGGGGCGCCGGCGCCCTGGCCGCCCATTGAAATTTGGGGGCGGGACCTTCCGCTGTGGCTGTTGGGGGTGGCATTTCGGGGGCGGGACCTTCCGCCGCCTAGGGCGCCGGAAGAGCTGGCGCCGCTACTGCCCCCAACCTCACTCCTTCCACACACCCGAGGCCCCCCCACACCATGATCGGAAGAGCCCTAGCCAAACCGCCCCGACCCCCAGCTGCCCGTTGGCCCCCAAGCGCTGGCTCAACCCCCGGGCCACCTTCCAGCCCAACCGTCAGGCTGCTGGCCAGCCCCGAACCACCCTGGACCACCCCTGGCTGCCAGCCAAAGCAATCGGCCAGCCAAGCCCCAGCTTCAGGCAGCCAGCCGGAGCTAAGACCCCGCCAGCTTCAGGGGAGAGCAGGAGCCAGGGCGGGGCCTTGGGCCAGCCCGTGGGCAGGACCACAGCCTGGGTTAGGGGAGGCTTACCCTCCCCTGGCCTATGATACCCACCACCCATGCTATTTTGTGGTCACTTTTGCACTGCAGAGTCAGTACAGTTACGGGAGAGGGAGCCTCATTTCAGTCTACCTTGTGCCTCGTTAAAAGAACTGGTTTTCTGAATTCTGATAGTGCCTATTAGTTACACCTGTGCAAGCCCCTCTGAAGGTTGCACAGGTGTCTTTGAGGACTGTCCTAGTTACCAGGCAAGCTGCACTTTAGGCCTTCTTGAGTGCTCCCCTCAGGTGACAGGCAATCTTCACTTCCCTCAAGGGTGGAACCAAGTGGTCCCGCCTCTCTAGGGTTTGTCTTGACTGTATTGTTAGCTCAAGCCATAACTCTAGTTTTACCCTAACCCTGCTCCCGTCCACTCACAAAATCCTGTAGCTCCAATTATGTGGCACTTTAAGCTTGTGCTAGCTAGCATGTACTGCTGTCCCTTGTGCTAGTAATGCAGTGGGTACGCAGCAGCTCGAGTTACAGCTCTCCAGCTGCTAATGAAATCACTGTGCTAATCCAATAACGCTGTGTGGTTCCAGTGTTTTGCAGTGTTGTCGTTCTCACTTGCACTAGGCTAGCTCGGGTGGAGTACCTCAAGTGTACTAACTCGAGCTAATTGTTGCAGTGAACACAAGCAGTGAATCGCTGGGCTGCAGCCCTCCCTATCTCCAAACTGTTAACCCAATAGGCCAAACTGAGTTTACCACCTAAAACCCAAGTTGGAAAAAACATCCTTTTGCTTCTCATCTGAACAGATTTGATATGGAAATAAACATGGAATTCCACAATGCCATTGTCACACTCATTCATAATGACTCAAACCTTATGTTTAGCTGTGACACTCTGAGTGCATTTCCCAGATCTGAAGAGGAGCTCGGTGTAGCTCGAAAGCTTGTCTCTCTCACCAACAGAAATTGGTCCAATAAAAGATATTACCTCCCCCATCTTATCAATATATCTGTCATCCAAACCCCAAAGCGCCCAGATCTGATCATGAAGTAACTTCTTCATTGGGTTGACCCTGTGTAGTGTGTGCTATGTCCTTCCCCTCTGTTCTATCAAAAGTAGTTAAGAATTAATCAATACTGTAACCCATTGTCGCCAATTAGTTACCTGTTTCTCATAAGTTTAAGATTCTCTGGCAGAGCGCAGTTCCTTTGTTGCTAAAGGCAAAAGTCCAGATGGAATACTGCAGCTTCAGTTTGAACTGTAATAGTCAGGGTCAAATTCTCATTTACACTAAAGCCCATTCACACGGCTCTGGCAGCGTAAAGGAGCCTTGAAGTAGGTACAATGCAACTTATGCTCACTGTCAAAACAGTGTTAAGGGGCCTGAATATAAATGAAAACCAGGCCCAAAAAGTTCACAGTAGAGATATTTACTTTAGAATACTAGGAGCTGTAACCACACACCAAGTCCTGCCAGTGGAAACTGGGGCATAGGACCCATAGCAATAGAAAGTCCACTGCAGGGTGGGAGAGTATTGCAGCGGTGCACAAGCAGGAGACTAAAGCCAGCACGAATCAGAAAACAAATCAAGTCACAGGTGTTGTGCAGATACCACAAACTCCTCTGGATCACACACATACAGTTGCAGTCTAAATCTCAGGAATCAATCAACACTTATTACTCTGGAGCCAAATCAGGACACAACACTGGACATGTTGTTCTACTTCTCAGCTTCTTTAGTTTCCACAGTTCCTCTTACAGTCTGTCTGTCTCAACTCTTCCAGTTCCTGAATCCTACTGCTCCTCTCTGCCCCAAACATTGGATGTGTTATATTCTCTTTATGCAAATAAAGTATTTATGCAATACTCAGATAGTGATTCTTTGTGGCTGCTGAATAGTCCTCTCAAATCTTGGCTACACTTGCAGATGTAGAGCGCTTTGAGTTAAACCAGCCTTCATAGAGCGCAGGAGGGAAAGCGCTGCAATCTGTCCACGCTGACAGCGCACTGGCATGGCCACATTAGCAGCTCTTGCAATGGCCACAGAGAGCAATGCATTGTGGTAGCTATCCCAGAATGCAAGTGGCTGCAACGTGCTTTTCAAATGCGGGGGGGTGGAGTGTGACAGGGAGTGTGTTGTGTGTATATGTGGGGGGAGAGAGAGTGAGTTTTTTGGGGGGTGGGAGCATGTCAGCATGCTGTCTTGTAAGTTCAGACATCAGCAGACCTCACCCCCCCGCCTCTCTCTCTCACACACAGCATTCCACAGTAATGGTTGCTTTGTCTCGGAGCAGATAAGCAGCCGGCTGTCAGAAACAGAGCTTTCAAAGGGCACTTCCACATTCCTGCAGTGATTACAAAACAATGGCAAGAGTGGCCACGTGACTTAAGGGGATTATGGGATGTTTCTGGAGGTCGATCAGAGCGCAATAATGCAACACCTCGTCCACACTGGCCGCAGCGCTCCAGCGGGGGCACAGCAAACGTTATTCCACTCACCGAGGTGGAGTACCAGCAGTGCTGTAACCACAGAGTCAGAGCACTCTACGTGCCTTGCCAGTGTGGACAGGGAGTGAGCTAGTGCACCCGGGGCTCCTTTATTGCGCTGTAAGTCGCAAGTGTAGCCAAGCCCTTTGATGTGGATGCGCTCTTCCCAAGCTGAGAAGTGGCGAGAGAATGGGTAAGACTTCCTGGTGCAAGTGCTGGAGGAACCAACTAGGGGAAAAGCTTTTCTTGACCTGCTGCTCACAAACAGGGAAGAAATAGTAGAGGAAGCAATAGTGGATGGGAACCTGGGAGGCAGTGACCATGAGATGGTCGAGTTCAGGATCCTGATACAAGGAAGAAAGGAGAGCAGTAGAACAGAGACCCTGGACTTTAGAAAAGCAGACTTTGACTCCCTCAGGGAACTGATGGGCAAGGTCCCCTGGGAGAATAACATGAGGGGGAAAGGAGTAGAGGAAAGCTGGCTGTATTTTAAAGAAACCTTATTGAGGTTGCAGGAACAAACCATCCCCATGTGTAGGAAGAAAAGTAAATATGGCAGGCGACCAGCTTGGCTTAACAGTGAAATCCTTGCTCGTCTTAAACACAAAAAAACAGCTTACAAGAAGTGGAAGATTGAACAAATAACCAGGGAGGAGTATAAAAGTATTGCTCAGGCATGCAGGTGTGAAATTAGGAAGGCCAAATCACACTTGGAGTTGCAGCTAGCCGGAGATGTTAGGAGTAACAAGAAGGGTTTCTTTAGGTATGTTAGCAACAAGAAGAAAGTCAAGGAAAGTGTGGGCCCCTTGCTGAATGAGGGAGGGAACCTAGTGACAGAGGATGTGGAGAAAGCTAGTGTACTAAATGCTTTTTTTGCCTCTGTCTTCACAGACAAGGTCAGCTCCCAGACAGCTGCACTCTGCAGCACGGTATGGGGAGGAGGTGACCAGCTCTCTGTGGAGAAAGTAGTAGTTCGGGACTATTTAGGAAAGCTGGACGAGCACAAGTCCATGGGGCCGGATGCGCTGCATCCGAGGGTGCTAAAGGAGTTGGCCGATGAGATTGCGGAGCCATTGGCCATTATCTTTGAAAAATCATGGCGATCGGGGGAGGTCCCGGACGACTGGAAAAAAGCTAATGTAGTGCCCATCTTTAAGAAAGGGAAGAAGGAAGATCCAGGGAACTACAGGCCAGTTAGTCTCACCTCAGTCCCTGGAAAAATCATGGAACAGGTCCTCAAGGAATCAATCCTGAACCACTTAAAGGAGGGGAAAGTGATCAGGAACAGTCAGCATGGATTCACCAAGGGCAAGTCATGCCTGACTAACCTAATTGCCTTCTATGATAAGATAACCGGCTCTGTGGATGAGGGGAAAGCAGTGGATGTGCTATTTCTGGACTTTAGCAAAGCTTTTGATACAGTCTCCCACAGTATTCTTGCCAGCAAGTTAAAGAAGTATGGGCTGGATGAATGGACGGTAAGGTGGATAGAAAACTGGCTAGATGGTCGGGCTCAACGGGTAGTGATCAATGGTTCCTTGTCTAGTTGGCAGCCGGTATCAAGTGGAGTGCCCCAAGGGTCGGTGCTGGGGCCGGTTTTATTCAATATCTTCATTAACGATCTGGAAGATGGTGTGGACTGCACCCTTAGCAAGTTTGCAGATGACACTAAACTGGGAGGAGTGGTTGATACGCTGGAGGGTAGGGATAGGATACAGAGGGACCTAGACAAATTAGAGGATTGGGCCAAAAGAAATATGATGAGGTTCAACAAGGACAAGTGCAGAGTCCTGCATTTAGGACGAAAGAATCCCATGCACTGCTATAGACTAGGGACCGAATGGCTGGGCAGCAGTTCTGCAGAAAAGGACCTAGGGGTTACGGTGGACGAAAAGCTGAATATGAGTCAACAGTGTGCCCTTGTTGCCAAGAAGGCTAATGGCATTTTGGGTTGTATAAGTAGGGGCATTTCCAGCAGATCGAGGGATGTGATCATTCCCCTCTACTCAGCACTGGTGAGGCCTCATTTGGAGTACTGTGTCCAGTTTTGGGCCCCACACTACAAGAAGGATGTGGATAAATTGGAGAGAGTCCAGCGGAGGGCAACAAAAATGATTAGGGGGCTGGAGCACATGACTTACGAGGAGAGGCTGAGGGAACTGGGATTGTTTAGTCTGCAGAAGAGAAGAATGAGGGGCGATTTGATAGCTGCTTTCAACTACCTGAAAGGGGGTTCCAAAGAGGATGGATCTAGACTGTTCTCAGTGATAGAAGATGACAGAACAAGGAGTAATGGTCTCAAGTTGCAGAGGGGGAGGTTTAGGTTGGACATTAGGAAAAACTTTTTCACTAGTAGGGTGGTGAAGAACTGGAATGGGTTACCTAGGGAGGTAGTGGAATCTCCTTCCTTAGAGGTTTTTAAGGTCAGGCTTGACAAAGCCCTGGCTGGGCTGATTTAGTTGGGTTTGGTCCTGCTTTGAGCAGGGGGTTGGACTAGATGACCTCCTGAGGTCCCTTCCAACCCTGAGATTCTATGATTCTAT
>QXTE01000058.1:7859458-7942070 GCA_003942145.1 Platysternon megacephalum
CCATCATTCCCACCCCATTCACCATCAAATCTTCCTGCCTTCTTCCTTAGACTCCTGTAGTGTTCATGCTAAAGTCAATGGCAAAAACTTATACAGACTTCAATGGGACCACAATCAAGTCAAAAAGCTCCAATGACCAGCCATGACCAAGAAACTTTAAGAATAAATTATGTGTAAAAAAGGGCTATGAAAGAAGACCTGCTACTACCTTTGCCTTAATTATTTTATTTGTAAAAAAAGTATGTTTTTTTGGTTGGTACTTTTGCGCTCTTCTGGTACAAAGTGACCATAAAGCTGTGGTAACTGGGCAGCTGGAGATTTCCCTGGTTGTGTGAATCACTTTGTAGATAAAAGCGGGAATAACTCCGCTCTGCACCACTAGGGAGAATGCTGGGAGATAGGAGGGAAGCAAGACCACACCATATTGTACCCTTGCAATCCCTGTCTGGTGTAATGGCCCTTACCAAATGTAACGAGCACAACTTGGCAAGATCCAAGATTCACACACTGAGCATGCCTTGTTTGTTCACTTATGCAAGCTGTAATGGAAGTTCTGGAGTATGTTCATAAACAAACTAGGGAAATACAACCTAGATGGAGCTACTATAAGGTGGGTGCATAACTGGTTGGAAAATAGTTCCCAGAGAGTAGTTATCAGTGGTTCACAGGCATGCTGGAAGGACATAATGAGTGGGATCCCACAGGGATTGGTTCTGGGTCTGGTTCTGTTCAATAGCTTCATCAATGATTTAGATAATGACATAGAGAGTACACTTATAAAGTTTGCGGACGATACCAACCTGGGAGTGATTGCAAGTGCTTTGGAGGATAGGATTAAAATTCAAAATGATCTGGACAAACTGGAGAAATGGTCTGAAGTAAATAGGATGAAATTTAATAAGGACAAATGCAAAGTACTCCACTTAGGAAGGAACAATCAGTTGCACACATACAAAATGGGAAATGACTGCCAAAGAAAGAGCTCTGGGGTCATAGTGGATCAAAAGCTAAATATAGGGTGACCAGACAGCAAGTGTGAAAAATCGGGACGGGGGTGGGGGGTAATAGGAGCCTATATAAGAAAAAGACCCCAAAATCGGGCCTGTCCCTATACAATCGGGACATCTGGTCACCCTAGCTAAATATGAGTCAACAGTGTAACGCTGTTGCAAAAAAAGCAAACATCATTCTGGGATGTATTAGCAGGAGTACTGTAAGCAATACACGAGAAGTAATTCTTCCGCTCTACTCCACGCTGATTAGGCCTCAACTGGAATATTGTGTCCAGTTCTGGGCACCACATTTCAGGAAAGATGTGGACAAATTGGAGAAAGTCCAGAGAAGAGCAACAAAAATGATTAAAGGTCTAGAAAACAGCGACCTGTGAGGAAAGATTGAAAAAACTGGGTTTGTTTAGTCTGGAGAAGAGAAGACTGAGAGGGGACATGATAACAGTTAACAAGTGCATAAAAGGTTGTTACAAGGAGGAGGGAGTAAATTTGTTATTCTTAACCTCTGAGGATAGGACAAGAAGCAATGGGCTTAAATTGCAGCAAGGGCAGTTTAGGTTGGACATTAGGAAAAACTTCCTAACTGTCAGAGTGGTTAAGCACTGGAATAAATTGCCTAGGGAGGTGGTGGAATCTTCATTATTGGGGATTGGAGGATGGCATGGACTGCACCGTCAGCAAGTTTGCAGGTGACACTAAACTGGGAGGAGTGGTAGATACGCTGGAGGGTAGGGATAGGGTACAGAGGGACCTAGACAAATAAGAGGATTGGGCCAAAAGAAATCTGATAAGGTTCAACAAGGACAAGTGCAGAGTCCTGCACTTAGGACAGACTGGGAACCAACTGGCTAAGTGGCAGTTCTGCAGAAAAGGACCTAGGGGTTACAGTGGACGAGACGCTGGATATGAGTCGACAGTGTGCCCTTGTTGCCAAGAAGGCTAACGGCATTTTGGGCTGTATAAGTAGGGGCATTGCCAGCAGATCGAGGGATGTGATCATTCCCCTCTATTTGACATTGGTGAGGCCTCATCTGGAGTACTGTGTCCAGTTTTGGGCCCCACACTACAAGAAGGATGTGGAAAAATTGGAAAGAGTCCAGCGGAGGGCAACAAAAATGATTAGGGGGCTGGAGCACATGAGTTATGAGGAGAGGCTGAGGGAACTGGGATTGTTTAGTCTGCAGAAGAGAAGAATGAGGGGGGATTTGNAACTGGCTAAGTGGCAGTTCTGCAGAAAAGAACCTAGGGGTTACAGTGGACGAGACGCTGGATATGAGTCGACAGTGTGCCCTTGTTGCCAAGAAGGCTAACGGCATTTTGGGCTGTATAAGTAGGGGCATTGCCAGCAGATCGAGGGACGTGATCGTTCCCCTCTATTCGACATTGGTGAGGCCTCACCTGGAGTACTGTGTCCAGTTTTGGGCCCCACACTACAAGAAGGATGTGGAAAAATTGGAAAGAGTCCAGCGGAGGGCAACAAAAATGATTAGGGGGCTGGAGCACATGAGTTATGAGGAGAGGCTGAGGGAACTGGGATTGTTTAGTCTGCAGAAGAGAAGAATGAGGGGGGATTTGATAGCTGCTTTCAACTACCTGAAAGGGGGTTCCAAAGAGGATGGATCTAGACTGTTCTCAGTGGTACCAGATGACAGAACAAGGAGTAATGGTCTCAAGTTGCAGTGGGGGAGGTTTAGGTTGGATATTAGGAAAAACTTTTTCACTAGGAGGGTGGTGAAGCACTGGAATGGGTTACCTAGGGAGGTGGTGGAATCTCCTTCCTTAGAGGTTTTTAAGGTCAGGCTTGACAAAGCCCTGGCTGGGATGATTTAGTTGGGGATTGGTCCTGCTTTGAGCAGGGGGTTGGACTAGATGACCTCCTGAGGTCCCTTCCAACCCTGATATTCTAGTCTATGATTTTTAAGAGCAGTTTGGACAAACACCTGTCAGGGATGGTCTAGATAATACTTAGTCCTGCTTTGAGTGCAGGGGACTGGACTAGATGACCTCTCGAGGACCCTCATCTGGTGCTCAAGCAATTAGATGCCACAGCTCAAGCAAATTTTGTACATACATAACTGATGCAGCAAGCTGCCAGGGCTATGAACTGCCAAACCTAGAGGTGCCAGGGCTCAGCCCTGGCAAGCCCTGGCACAAATTAAGCACAGCTCTCATCTTCTCTACCCTCCGTGTTCATTTCCATGTTTGTTGCACTTTGTCTAATATTTACATTTTGTGTTCTTCAAGCCAGCAGCAGCCGTCCTTTTGTTGTTATTGTATGTAATGCAGCTAATACACTTTTGAATGCTCCATCAGTAATAGTAAGAAGATGAATATTATTGCTAGAGCTGCTCAACATTTATCATTTGGAAAGTATTCCTGCTGAAAGCAGTTTGATTGAAAATGAAAATTTTCAGAAGAAATTGTTGATTCTGATGAATATTTTCAAAATTTTCTTAACAATAATTGTCATTTTGAATTGACATTTAGAAACAAAGCAACAATTTTTCATTTTTTTCCATCATAAAATATCATTTTGGTTTTAAAAAAAGAAACTGATAATTTTGTCAAAACAACAATTTTCGCTGATTTACTCAAAAAAACCCACGTTTTTTGTTTTAACATTTCTAATTGAAATTTTGATTATTTGTTGATGTTTCAATTTCCTGTTCCATTTTGGAACAAGGCTTAGTTGCAGGTCTTTTATTTCAATGTAGATGTACTCTAAGGATCATTCCAGTCGAAGAGCCCTGGCCTTCCTCCACAAACCTGCAAAAGCTGAACTCATCCTCTTTCAGATGGCACGTGCATATGAAGGCTACTCTATGAAAGAGAAGTACTTGGGAGAGACCTTTTCATCTTTTTAATAACTTACTGTCTAAGCTTTATGGGTGTCCTTAAGTTGTAGTCAGAGATGGAGTTCATTTAGCGTATGTCTACATCGAACAGTAAGCCCAGAGTCTGACTCAGGTTTACCCCTAACCACCCCTTCCGTCCACCCACAAATTAGTCTGACTCGGATCAGCAAGCACTCAGGGGCCAGGTCCCTAGGCCCCTGCTAGGGGTGGTTGGGTCAGACTAAAGTCCCACTGCGACTCAGGTCCAAACCTGTCATTTTGCAGTGTGGACATAGTTCAAGCTGCAGACCTGAGTCAGAAGGTCTGCATAGTACAGTATGGATGCATTAGCATGGTTATGAGATCCAGGTCCAGCAATTGTAAGCCCAGGTTTACAATGCAGAGTGAATGTTCAAGCACAGGCTTGGAAACACTGAGTCCACAAGCCCAGGTCCCACAGACACAGGTTTACAATGCAGTGTAAACATCCCCTGAGGCATCCCAGTCCCCGAAAAGCTGCACTGCAATTAATTCTTCCAGGCTCCTTATTTAATGAGCACCAACCATGTTCTCAGCACTGTACAAAATACAGAGGAAATCCCAGTACCTACTTACTATCTCTGTAGAGAGCTAGTATATTAGACACCATAGACGCCGACTCCATGGGTGCTCTGGGACTGGAGCACACATGGGGAAAAAATGGTGGCTGCTGAGCACCCACCGGCAGCCCCCCTTTTAGAATCTCCCCTTCCCCCCAGCGCCTCTTGCCCATAAGCGGGCCCTGCCGATTAGCATCTCCCCCTCCCTCCCCAGACTTCCCACCCACCATGATCAGCTGGTTCGTTCAGGAGGCTCTGGAGGAGAGGGGGAAGGGGGAGGACAGTGCACTCGGAGGAGGGGACAGAACTGGGCGGGAAGAGGCGGGGCGGGGGTAGAGCGGGGGTGGGAAGAGGTGGGGTGGGGCCTTGGGGGAAGGGATGGAGTGGAGGCGGGGTCTGGGGCAGAGCCGGGGGTCGAGCCCCCCACGGCATTTTGAAAAGTTGGCGCCTGTGCTAGACACAGTGAATGACCTGATCAGATTACGTCAAAGGCGTGCAAAATCAAAAGAGTTTTCTTCTTATATAGTAACACTTCTTTCATTAATAGTGATAGCAATGTATCCAGGACAGTTTACTCTGTGTGAATTTGACATCTAGACTTTCTACAAAATGGCCAATGTTCTTCTGGGCTGTAAAATTAATAAATGCCACTCAGGCTCAAGTACTAACAGTGGGGGAGTTCTTCTGACATGATGCCAGCTGGAACCATATTGGTTTTTCTTTTCAAAAGCCAAGGTGGATGAAGTGTTTTGTTAATCTAGATTTCCCTACAAGAATAACCGTAAAGGACTCCATAGACTAAACATATATCCTGCTGTCCCTAGACAAAGACTTCCTTGTATCCTACAGTTAATGAAAAAACTCCAGCATGCTCAGGCAGAGCACACAGCAAATGTTTCTTATTTCCTTCCAAAAGATCAGAGTGTCCCTAACATTTTCTAAATTCTCAAGATATTGTAAGAGAAGTTATCCCATCTGGGGTGGAGCGGCAGGAAGGAGTATTTTTCTAAGGTTTAAAGCTTTATTACACATTTACTAATTGGATCCTCCTCAAACCACAAGACCACTAGTGTCTTGTCCAGTTCCAGTCAAACATGTCCTCTGCATTTCTGTCATTCCTGCTATCGCCTATCAACCAACTACTCTAGTAGTACTTGTTGTAGGAATTGTATTACAAGTCGATCAAGATTGGGGTTCGATTGTGCTGGGGGCTGTAAAAACATAAAATAAAAGAACCTCTGCCCTAAAGATGGCCTTTAGGGCAGCAGCTAATATATATATATATATATATATATATATAATACACACAGAGACACCATCCAGAACAGCCTACGTCATTCACTAAACATAATGGGCCAGAGCCTCAATGCAGTTCCAGTCTGTTAGTGCTGCTCTGATGGTACCAGTACATCAAAAAGCCAGCTTAACAAGCTAAATGAGAATTTCTCCAAGTTTGGGGGAATACAGGTGGCAGAGTCAGCATAATGGGCTCTACACTACCCCCTTTTTAGCCCTTTGTAAGGGGATGTGGATGCATGAAGAGGCAGAGCTGGGATACAACTGTACTCGGGTTATCCCTGAGTGGTGGAACAATCCCTTGTGGCCACTGGCAGCTGGGAGAATATTAAAGCAGGCCTCAGCTCAAATTTGCATCTATGGTCACAGCACCCTGAGGATGGCCGCAGGACTGGAGAGACATAAAGGTGGTGTAAAGCCACCTTTATTCCCTCACACATGTCCTGAGAGAGGTGTGATGTGTGCCAGAAAGGCAGGGAGAAAGAGAAGGTTGCAGTTGTCAAGACAGGAGATGAAGACCTGGACAAGAATTTTGGCAGTGAAGACAGAAAGAAATCATGGGTGGCGGGTACAGTAGGCCAGGGGAGGCAGCCTCCCCTGGAGCTGCCACTACGGCTGACTGCCTGATTGCAGGTTTGGCAGGGGAAGTTATTGCTCTATTCTGCCCCATGCAGGTTCTGGGGCAGTGAGGAGGCAATATGTGGTATTCAGCTTCAGAGATTACTGATGAACCCAGAAAGCTGAGTAGCAAATACTGCCTCCTTAGCCACTCTGGAACCTGCAGGGGGCATATCAAAAGCTCAGGTTCTTCTTCAGGAAGAGACTCTGTCATGCTGTGGCATTTCCCGGGCAGCTTGGGGTCTGGGGAGAGGAGGGGAGGTGCAGCACGGCTGTGGCTAGCCCAGGGCTCCTCCAGTCAAGGGGGTGGGGCGCTTGGGGCTCCTCCGGGTGGAGGGGGGCTTGTTATTCCAGCTGCGGGGGGCGGGGGGTGTCTTGGGGCTCCAGCTTCAAGGGGGGGGCGGGGAGGCATAAGGGGCGGAGCCATGGTCTAGCCACCCCCAAAGCTGGGCTCCACCCGCCGCCCATTAAATAAATGTTTCTACCTTGTAAATGTTGTGGAGGAAGAAGCAACAAAACCTGGACACAATCTGGACATGTGAACCTAGAGGGAGGACAGAAGCAAAGGATGACACCCGGGTCACTGGCTTGAGTAACAGGGATGGATGATGGTTTTGTCAACAGCCGAAGAGAAATAGCCGGGTATGGAGTGAATGGGAAGAAAAACAAGGAGTTCAGTTTTGATCATGGTGCGCTTAAGTCAGTGGTTCTCAAACTTTTTGTATTGGTGACCCCTTTCACACAGCAAGCCTCTGTGTGTGACCCCCTTTATAAATAAAAAATTAGGTTTTAATTTAATTTAATGGGGAATTGGGGCAGTCAGTCCCGCACATGGCCTGGCTTGTGACCTCCATGTAGCCACCTTGCAACTCCCCGAGGGGTTATGACCCCCAGTTTGAGAATCCCTGGCTTAAGTTATTGGGAAGACATCCATGAGGAGATATCAGAGAGAGAGGCTGAGGTTTGGGAGACATGTCTGGAATAGAGAGAGATTTTTGAGTCAGTGTAAAGACTGCAGCTGGAGCCATGTAAACAGATACGGTCACCCGGAGAGAGAGTTTGGTGGGAAAAGAGGAGGGGGCAAGGGTAGAGCCCTGTGGAAATCACACACAAAATGGGAAGGAGGAAGAGGAGTATCTATCAAGGAGACACTGAAGGAATAATCAGAGGTAGGAAGAGGACAGGCTTGAAAACTGAGGAAGGACAAGATTTCAAGACGTAAGGTTGGTCAAAGCAACTGAGAGGTCAAGGAGGATGAAGATGTACTAGAGGTTCCCTTCTAAACATGTCTGAGTGACTTCATCTGCTCCATTAATTTCAGCTACTACCTGTATGATGACTCACAAATTCTCTCTCTACCGTCAGCCTCACCCCGACTGTCCAGTTTCATATCTCTGACTGTCCTTCCAGCATCTATTCTGATGCCCCATTGCCATTTCAAACAGTCTTGATATTTTCCCCCCTCTACAACGTATTTAAAATGTTCATTTTCCTCTCCATCCCCATTGTAAAAATCTGGTCATGTCATCTGGCCACTTCCACCTCCTCTCCACATCTCGCCTCTGGCTCCTTTTCCTTTTCTATAACAGGTGTAAGTCTTTTGTCCACACAACTCTGTCCCTGGCTACACCCCTACTTTCAGTTCTGGCTACCCACCATCTTGCTTGCTACATAGCCCTACCTTCTGGATAATTCCTCCTTTGTGTCCTCTTTCTGCTGTTGTGTTTGCACTTCCTCCATGTTTTTACTTATACCTGGAACGATCTCTCTTTCCTCATGCACCAAGTAACTTTCCTTTTATCCTTCAAATCCCTCCTTAAAACACATTTATTTCATACACTCAGTACCTGTATCTCTTTGCATTAGAAGTGTGTATTGTATGTGTCTGAATTAGACCGTAAACTCTTCAAGGCAAAGATCTTGTCTTCTAAGTGGTTTTAGAGCATAATGTGCATTCACAGTCTGGCCCTTTAAAATTCCTCCTGTCTTGCAACAAGGAAGTGTATTTCCCACAGGCACTCAGTATTATTCAATATAATTCACCTTGGATGGGCAGGAAGAATTTTAAAGAGTCAGGATTGCAAAATACTTTAAAATTATTACATAAAAAAATCATTTTCTATACTCGGTCATTGTCCCTATTTTATCCTGAATGTATTAATTTCATTGTACCAACTCCTATTTCACTCACTCTCTCCGAAATAATGGAAAAGTTCACTTGTCAGTTTTCCCTTGTATCTGGCTTTCACACATGCATTTTGGGAGAACATATCAGTTCACTTTAAACTACTGAACCGACTGGATTACTGTACACTCTGTAATGTTACTGTGCCCTTGTACAAACATAATAAAACATTAGTCACCTA
Source organism: Platysternon megacephalum (assembly GCA_003942145.1). Classification (NCBI taxonomy): domain Eukaryota; kingdom Metazoa; phylum Chordata; order Testudines; family Platysternidae; genus Platysternon; species Platysternon megacephalum. The sequence goes on from QXTE01000058.1 coordinate 7,868,182, forward strand.
AAGCATCATGTTCCCTTTACCTTCTTTAATACAAGTCCCTCCTCAGACATCTTGCAATTACTTCCTGTTTCTTTGTGAGGTGAGTGACCCTTTGTACATTTCAGGTATTCTTCTTATAGGTATTCCTGGGTTTATAACCTAGCAAGAGACTTCCTGTAAGGTTAACAGCTGTTTTGGCATATGACATATAAATGTAAACAATTCTGAATTCTGAACCTTGAGTCTGTATAATGTTCTACTGGCATCTTCCGAAATGAATTGTGAGCTTATGCCTTTGATTCATCAAACTTTAGCTTCATATTAATTGTATAAATTACCACTCTAAAAGTTACTTCTCAAGGTCCACAGTAAGATGAATTCATGTGCATTTGATTCTTCTACTATTATTGTCTACAATAGCCTAGTTTAACATAGCCAGATTTGCCTGTGATTGATACTACACTGCTGAGCTGTGCTGCAAAGGGGCTCCCTATACATTAATACAGAGGGAAGATTTGGGGTTTAGGGAGGAGACCCCTGGATTGGTCAGGCACTTCCCTCTGTGAAGGGGGCCCAGTGGCTCTAGGGGCTTTTGCAGCCCTGAAATTATAGTGTAACCTTCCCCTACCCCACCGCCACAAACGCTGAAGAAACCAATCAGCATCTAGTCTGGTACCTAACCTGGGCAATGGGAACAGGATTTCCCTTTCTCAAAGTTGGGATGTAGGCCCTGATCCTCAGCTATAGCCAAAGGGGGTTACAAAGTAACTCAGAAAGGCTGTGTATGTAAAGGTGGACTTAGAACTTGACATCACTGGGGCATGTGCTAATCACTCCGGGCCTCCTTACTTGATTGTTGTTCTCCTTTCCCTTACAACCCATTTCTCTGTCTTTGTCTTTCTAGACTGTAAGCTCTTTGGGGCAGGCACTGTGCCTCCTTTTGAGTTTGTACAGCACCTGGCACATTTGAGGCATTACCAGAAACAAAAGCTGGTCAGAAAATTGTGCTAAAAAGGATTTTTTTTTTCAAAAAGTAGAAATGAAAAGTTTAGAAACTTTTTGAAAAATGGAATCGCATTTCCTGACCATCTCTATTGTTAAGGTGAGGTGTCATTAGAGGAGGTTTTGGAACAAACTGATAAACTAAACAGTAATAAGTCACCAGGACCAGATGGTATTCACCCAAGAGTTCTGTACCAAATGACTTGAGGATAGCTAATGTGACGACAATTTTTAAAAAGGGCTCCAGAGGTGATCCTGGCAATTACAGGCCTTTAATCCTGACTTCAATACTGGGAACACTGGTTGAAACAATAGTAAACAACAAAATTGTCAGACATATAGATTAACATAATTTGTTGGGGAAGAGTCAACATGGCTTTTGTAAAGGGAAATCATGCCTCACCAATCTACTAGAATTCTTTGAGGGGGTCAACAAGCATGTGGACAAGAGGGATCCAGTGGATATAGTGTACTTAGATTTTCAGAAATCCTTTTACAAGGTCCTTCACCAAAGGCTCTTAAGCAAGGTAAGCTGTTATGGGATAACAGGGAAGGTCCTCTAAAGAATTGGTAACTAGTTAAAAGATAGGAAACAAAGGGTAGGAATAAATGGTCAGTTTTCAGAATGGAGAGAGGTAAATAGTGGTGTCCCCCAGGGGTCTGTACTGAGCCCAGTCCTATTCAACATATTCATAAATGATCTGGGAAAAGGGATAAACAGTGAGGTGGCAAAATTTGCAGATGATACAAAACTACTCAAGATAGTTAAGTCCCAGGCAGACTGTGAAGAGCTACAAAAGGATCTCTCAAAACTGGGTGATTGGGCAACAAAATGGCAGATAAAATTCAATGTTGATAAATGCAAAGTCATGCACATTGGAAAACATAATCCCAACTATACATATAAAATTATGGGGTCTAAATAAGCTGTTACCACTCAAGAAAGAGATCTTGGAGTCATTGTGGATAGTTCTCAGAAAACATCCACTCAATGTGCAGTGGCAGTCAAAAAGGTAAACAGAATGTTGGGAATCATTAAGAAAGGGATAGCTAATAAGACAGAAAAAATCATATTGCCTCTATATAAATCCATGGTACGCCCACATCTTGAATACTACGTGCAGATGTGGTCACCCCATCTCAAAAAAGATACATTATATTGGAATTGGAAAAGGTTCAGAAAAGGGCAACAAAAATTATTAGGGGTATGGAACATCTGCCATATAAGGAGAGATTAATAAGAATGGGACTTTTCAGCTTGGAAAAGAGTTGACTAAGGGTGGATATGATCGAGATCTATAAAATCATGACTGGTGTGGAGAAAGTAAATAAGGAAGTGTTATTAACTCCTTATCATAACACAAGAACTAGGGGTCACCAAATGAAATTAATAGGCAGCAGATTTAAAACAAACAAAAGGAAGTATTTTTTCATACAATGCACAGTCAACCTGTGGAACTCTTTGCCAGAGGATGTTGTGAAGGCCAAGACTATAAGAGGGTTCAAAAAAGAACTAGATAAGTTCATGGAGGATAGGTCTATCAATGGCTATTAGCCAAGATGGACAGGGATGGTGTCTCTAGCCTCTGTTTGCCAGAAGCTGGGAATAGGCGACGGGATGGATCACTTGATGATTACCTGTTCTGTTCATTCCCTCTGGAGCACCTAGCATTGGCCATTGTCGGAAAACAGGATATTGGGCTAGATGGACCTTTGGTCTGACCCAGTATGGCCGTTCTTATTTTCTTAAGAAATAATAACAATAGTAATTGTGCCAGAGAGACATTAGGCGCAAGAAGGGAGAAGATGTTGGTGTGATCTAGTGGTGGCTGTACAGACGTGAGCTTGGTGGGTGCCAAGTGAAAACTTCCACGCTGTCTCTTTTAAAAGGCCTCTATCATTATTAACATGTTTCTCTTTGATGCAATATTTTCTCTCTTGGGACCTATTATCACATCACTGGCATTAAGCATGAGGATTATAGACCCCTTGGCTTTGGTAGATAGTGACCAAACCTGAACAATGCTGGCTGGCACTGTTCGTAACTGGTGCCGGTCCAAATCAGACAACAGAAGCCTCCTTCATCTCCGTAAGAGATCGTGTTAGCCTGACAGTGTCTTGCTGTTTACCCTGTACAATGCTGAGCACATGGCTGGTGCTTAACAAACAATACATTAGAAAATGACAACGTGGCTCCTCCTTCTGTCCTGGAGCATGGGGTTCACCTTCCTCTTTCATTTATAGAGGGTACAAATCTTATCTGGCTCCTTTGGTCTCAGTTTTCATAATCATTCCTTGAAAAAGAACCATTCAGATAATAGCCTTCCACAAAAGAGAGGGTCCGGGATGCCACCTTTTACTCAAGTTTGGAAGTTGCATGTTTGCAAATACTGAATATTTTTGTTTAAATCAGTACATTAAAAAAAGCTTGTACCACAAACAGCCAGGCTTATTTGTATGATACAAGGAATGCCCTGAACTTTACCCAAAGTTTGCTTTTGTTGTGTGGAAACTATGTACTCAAAGCTTCAGTAGTGGAAATAAACATAAAGCATAACACTGTGATGAGACACCGCACCATAAAAAAACCACAAAGAACATTATGGTCCTGCAATGGTAAACTAGGTAACAAGAGTGCATGTAAGTTTCTCACCTCTACTGGTCTTTTTAGAAGCTTCTATGTGCTGTAAGGGGAAATGAGTTAGTCTAGATCATTCAGCTGTGGTGGCCTTACATGTTGTTAAATATCTCCCTCCTTGTCTCCCCTACCTGGAAGCTTCTGTTTCTTTCCATGAGGTTTTCATCACTCTCGTCCCATTCTATAATCTTACTATTTTTTAAAAAGTATGGCTTTATTGCCACTAAATCCCAGCCCTAGAGCTCTGAACACCAAAGGGAACACCACAGGCCAGGGGCACCATGTGGGGATGCACTGAGCACTCTCCTGTAGGCCCAGGCTCAGCTTCCCAGACAAGCTACATTATTTTGGTTCCACAATTTCCATTCCTTGTGGCCTACTTTTGCTGCCTATATTCGTTTCTCATCTTATGTAGTTATAGCATTTTACCTGAGCCTAGGAAATTAGAGCAATTGGATTTCTCCAAAGCTGATGTTTTTTCCACATGCTACTTGGCACTGGGGAATTTGTCCAGAGATGTCACAAAGTATTCCTTCCTTATCCCCATTACCTGTTCCAGGAGTGAGAATATCAACCCCATAACAGGAATGCCCAGGCTGATATTATGCTCAGATCCCCCACCATGGTGTATGAAGCTAAACTAATATCTCGCCCATCAGGCTAGCCACAGCTTTTAATAACCTTCATTGCCACTCACTTTGCAAACCCTGCAACACATAGAGGGTGAGTGCCTTTACAAATATAAAGTCAAACCTCTCTTTGTCTCTTTTGTTGTGTACTGGAATCTGAGGCCTCTCCATTGTCAAGATATGTTTCCCTGTGCAATTTGGGGCCTTGCCATGTATTTATGAAATCTTAATCTTGACATAAATGTGTTCAGTGTTAGGTTTTAGTGGTTCTAGTTTGTTTTCATGGCACTCACACTGTGTTGCCTCCACGGTTCATCTGCACTAACCCCAATTGTAAATTGGAATTAAGTTCCAAAATTCAGGTACGGATAAAGAGTTCACACACCGAATTTTTTCACAGGAAAAATACCTCACCCAGTTCCTGCAATCATTCTTTCATTTCCAGCAGATTCAGATAGGGAACTCACTGGCTCAATCAAGTTGTTCTGTGGAATAGGAGTGGCCAACTTACCTATTTATTTTCTGTGTCACTGCCCCATCACAGCTCCAGCTAATCTTGCTTGAAGCACATTTTCTTTAGGGTTGTGGCAGCAGATGGAATATATTAAGTGACAAGTGCTGCCCTTCTCCTTCCTCTTTGTTAACATGTTGTGGCTTTTCTTGACCTTATTTCCCTGCATTTTGAATAAAGTAGCCTTACCTTAAGTAGAATGATGAAGTATGCAACTATAGCTTTTCCTCTGAGGCTCTGTATTGTTCTGTGGTAAATCAGGGCCTACAAATCTGCAAAGACTTGTTAGTCTTGTGGTGTTCATTGAGTCCAAGATGGACTCTAAAAAGGGCAGGCAAATAAGATAGCAAGTATAAGTGGGCATGTGACATTAAAAATGCTAGGTGCTTTGTGTCCTCTACCCATCAGGCATTGCAATCTGCCATCCCACCTGGACCACATCAGATTCCTGTTCCACTCTGAGACACACATACAGGCCAAATTCATCCCTTGTATAATTCTGTTCATTTCAATGGAGTTATATACTATTTGAATTTGGTCCTATGTTTTCCTACTTTAAGAAAGCACTATTTTGGTACTGTTCACAAACTTCTACTGTTAATCTTCTTCTAAAATGACCACGAAGAATTTGTTAGTTTTTAATTGATGTAGCACTGGATAAAGTCCCACTGCTTCACAGAGCCAATGAACACTTAAAGTCTGATTCACTATTCTCCATCAGCGGAAAAGAGACAAATTTAATAAGTGCATAGTTATTAACATGCTATACACTTAAGAACAGATATACTATTCCATGTGACACAATTAACATTTGTCCCTATTACCAGTACAGCCTCAGAGTTTATGGCCCTGTGTATTAATGAAATACTTACAAAAAAGCATTGACATTAGAAAACTGTTTAGAACTTAATTTCTATCAAGTTACGTACATTATACTTTGCTGTAAATAATGAAGTGGTATTTGCTTTCTTTTTCAAAAGGATGTTTTTGCTGATTGCATTGGCAATTAATGAGATGGTGTGTGATGCATGGCTACTCATCTGGCCATAAAATAAAATGAACTCACATTGTGATGGTTCATTGTTGGTGTGTGGTGTTTCTTAGAATGACAATTATGTCATTAATTGTTTGTATTTTATTGGCTTATGCTGAAACATGGATTGGTTGATGGCTGTCCCCTGCTGGGACACTCACAACAATGAGATGTATATTTCTCCTGAGCAGAATCTAAAATAAATAGACACAAATTAGAAAAGTCACTGTGAGCTGAGGCTCTTCACTGCTGATATGATGATGATGTCCAGTATAGCTCATGAGCAGGGTAACAAGCCATGAGCTTTAGCTCCAAAACACAGACCACTTGACTAACTCCATTAGCTGGCAGCAGTAGTAGGCTGTTATATGTTATAGGGGACTGGAGGAAAATCCAACATACAGTTTACAAGCCTATTAAACTGGAATAAAAGCATGTCATAAAAAGAGACTGATAGCCTCAATACTGAATGCTGTGTTAATTCTAGACAACCAGGCAGCTTTAATATCTTTAGGGCCTGATGCAAGTACAAGACCCCAAGCTCCCAGAAATGGGAAGGAGGAAGAATTAGGCTATAATGTTCCTCCATCTGGTCCCATCTGCCAGAGGGGTAGGGTGTCTGGCAGAAAGTAATTTCCTCTCCCTCTCCTCCTGGAGTGAGCAATAGGGAAAGTGTATGCAAGGCTTACACATAATGTGAAAACCCCACAAAAGCATCACACAGGCATCCTCTTATAATGAAGGCTGGCTCCGAAGAACTGTCAGTAGTAATAAATGAGAGCATCTTGGGACAGGCAGGCTTGCAAAAAGCTTCAGATAGAACACAGAAATCCAGTTGGGACTCATCCCACAAGAAGCTTTAGTTAGTAATACATTTCACAGTTGCAGACTGTAGACATCAGAGAAAAACTTGATTACTGCTGCCAGATTTAGACATGATTTATGTAACTTTACCTTAGCAATTTACCCATATTACTGCTAAATACCAGGCAATTGTATTTTATAGTGATAGGTTATTAGGGTAAAATTCTGCTCTGGACAGTTTAGCTTTAGTGTGGCAGTCCAGTGTGTCTTCTGCCGAAAGGGGATTCATAGGGGAAAGCCAAAGCACAAAGCTGGGAGATACTTTGCTACTTCTTTGAGAAGGGTTTGAACTAATGGAAACATACATACTAAGCAGTGAATACCATCCCAGACCACATCCCCTTGAGCAGGGTTCTCAACCAGGAGTCTGGGGCCCACTGGGGGGGGCTGCGAGCAGGTTTCAGGAGGTCCACCAAAATAAATGAAAGAGCAGGGCCAGCGTTAGACTCACTGGGGCCCAGGGCAGAAAGCCAAATCCTGAGTCCTGCTGCCCGGGGATTAAGCCGAAGCCCGAGCAGCTTGGCTTAGCAGGGCTCCCTGTGGTGTGGGGCCCTGGGCAATTGCTCTGATTGCTACCCCCTAACGCCGGCCCTGGCGTTTCACCTACTGAAAAACTGTTGTTGTGGCACAGGGGGCTGTGGAATTTTTATGGCATGTTGGGGGAGGGGGGCACAGAAAGAAAAAGGTGGAGAACCCCTGCCCTTGAGGACATAGAGATCTGGCTGGCACATTAGCAGGGCCCAACTCCAATGCATTCCTGTGCAATGTGGAGTGATCCTGGCAGCTGTTTATGTAGAGAAAAGAGGCTTTTTCCCCACTTGCTCACCAGTATGGCCAAAAAAACATAAATTAAGAAGAAGCAAAGTATGTGGGTTTATGAGTGCGTGAGAGAGACAGACAGAAGAACTGCACATGTTTAGTGCCTCGCTGTTCTGCGGGATGCAAAGGGGAAAAAAGGCAGAGCTTGACTGCGCTCAAACACTCTAACTTACAGGCAACTGTGCCATCTAAAAGCACTCAAGCAGACAAGTGCATAACCAGCAGCATGGTGCAGCACACCATGGTCATATAAGGAAGAAGCTTGGCTGATACAAACATCCTCATTGATTACACCTGCCACCAAGAGAAGCAGGTAATGTAAATCCTGGCAATCAGTGATGCTGGGATTGTGAACCTGGCATCTGGCAGTGTTTCCTGAGGGAGGCAGGAAATGTTCACATACACATGAAGTACCATTAAAAAAAGATGTGCATGAGGATAAAACCACGCTGTCCTGAATCCTGTGAGTATGTGGCACACATGAAACATTCCCAGATCTAATGTACATATGAAATGCTTGGGCTGCTCTTTAATCGCCAAAGTGCTGCCCAGACTCATAGATATTTGACACACCCTCACAGATCAGCATGACCTGCTGCTGCACTGTCATCTGTGCCCCATTGGCACAGCTTGTGCTTGCTTGGCAGCCCTCGTTACTGTTGCTGGCTCCTTTGCCCTGTGACTAAAGTGCAGGGCGAAGAATGGGGCTGAGAGCAGTCCCAGGTAGATCAGCTCCCTGGCTACAGCTGAACTGCAGACAGTGTGCATCAGAGTATGTGTGGGCAAAAGGGGGCTTATAGGTGGCCACTGGCATCTTCACCACAAAAGCTGCTCAGAGCAAAGGATTGACAGGCCACTGAAGTGAACTGAGTATTTGGGGATTTTCCCTCCACTCCTCTATAGGCAGCGTTTTACTATGGTAACTATGTTCACTGAAATGGATTCTGCTGTGTTATTGGCTGGTGGAGGAAACAAACCTGGAAAGAATTAAAAGAAAATAAGAGCAGTGGCTGGGGGACTGAGTAGCCAAAGGGATAAGGAGCCTTTCAGCAATTTGAGTCAGTGCAGCCTTGATCAGCAGTGATGAAAAGGCCTTAGTATCCGGTGAGTTATAGGCACTGAGATGGTGGTCTCCGCTCTTTGCTAACTAACAGATATCCACATTACAAAAACGTAAACACCAAAACATTCTCATACTTTGCATTATTTGCCAGTCTCAGCAGACAACCCAATAGAAGAAAGACGGTCTAGTGGAGATGGCATCAGACTGGGACTTGGACGACTGGTGTTCACTTCCTGGCTTAGACTTCCTCTGTGGCACTGAACAAGTAATTTCATCTATCCTCCACCTCAGTCACCTGTCTATAAAATGAAACTAGTATTTCTCTATCTCAGAGGACTGCTGTAAAGGTAAATTCCATTAATGATTGTGAGTCAGCCAGGTATTATGGTAATGAGGGCCATATAGCTGTCAGCTCGAGAGAGAATGAACTCCCTCCTGCTGGAAATGCTCCCTCCGGACTGAGCCATGTGGGGAAGAAGTTGACTAGCCCATGCTGTGTACCTGTTCTGTGAAGAGAGGACTTCAGTCCCCACAGCTGTTGATTTGGCACCTTTCATTAGCACTAAGTTCACTTTCAGAACTAGCTGATAAGTAATCAGGTGGAAAAATCCTTTCTGAAGGCTGTGTGAAATATTATCTGGTGAACTTTGTCTGTAGACAGCTGGTATCTTAGGAGAGGCTTTTATGTACAAGATTGGTTTGAGTTGTGTTATGTAACTGTGTTCTGTCTCTTTTCTTTAATTCTCTTACTTGGCTTTTGCTGCCCGTGCCAAGATCTTGTCAGTATAGCCTGAGTTAGCAAAAGAACATCTAGTGATCACAGAACCAGGAAGGTGTGAGCTACATGCAAACGTTTCCAATTACACGCTTCATTTGCCTTCCGGGAGGAACGCTCACCTGGACTCTTGTTCTTGCTTGGAGTGTCATTGGGGACATAGTGTGTGAGAAGACCTATCCCTGGCACTCTTCCCACACCCAGCACCTGCCAATGAAGCTAGCTGGCCACAGCAGGAAGTGCATGCTGCACCTCCTGAAGGATGTAGCATGCCCCCCTACAACTCAAGAAAGGGACCTGGGCTCATTGTAAGCAGCTCAATAAAACCAGCTCAGTGTGCTGCTGTGGTAAAAAAAAAAAAAAAAAAAGCTAAGATGTTAGGAATAAGATAGCTAAGATAGGTAGGCAACCTATGGCACATGTGCCGAAGGCGGCACGCGAGCTGATTTTCAGTGGCACTCACACTGCCCGGTCCTGGCCACTGGTCCGGGGGGGCTCTGCATTTTAATTTAATTTTAAATGAAGCTTCTTAAACATTTAAAAAACCTTATTTACTTTACATACAACAATAGTTTAGTTATATATTATAGACTTATAGAAAGAGATCTTCTAAAAATGTTAAAATGTATTACTGGCACGCGAAAACTTAAACCAGAGTGAATAAATGAAGACTCGGCACACCACTTCTGAAAGGTTGCTGACCCCTGTGTGAATTGAGGCACACAGGATGAAAAAGGAATGGGATGGAAAATAATATGGAGAATCTGATCATACTTTTTTATAAATCAATGGTGCAGCCTGACCTGGAATACTATGTGCCATACTGGTCAACCTGTTTGTAAAATGGCTGTGTTTCTAAAAGAATATTGCAGAGCTGGAAGAGGTTTGGAGAAGGATGACCAGAATGGCCAAGGGTATGAAAAAAACTCTCAGATGAAGAGAGATTGGAAAGATTGCGATGGCTTACCTTAGAATGGAGATGAATAAGGTATGTAAAATAATGAATGGTACAGAGAAGATAGAATAGGAACATCTGTTCTCCCTGTCTCATAACACAAGAAAAACAGGACATCCGATGAAATTAAAAGGTAGCAAATTCAAAACTGACAAAAGGAAATACTTTTTTCATATAATGCATAATTGGACTGTGGAACTCATTGCTACAGGAAATCATTCAGGCCAAGAACTTAGTAAGAATCAGAAGGGATTGGACATGTATGTGGATATCAAGAATATCCAGAATTATCATAATTAATTACAATAAAAATGTTGGGGGAGGAGGGCACAGAAAGAAAAAGGTGGAGAACCCCTTTAACCTTATGTTTCAGAGTTTAAGCCCATCTCTAAGAGATGAGCATGAGACCTAATGTGAGGGAGTTTTATCCCCCATCTGACTACTGTGGGATTCTTACACCTTCCTCTGAAACATCTGATTGTAGCCACTGTCAGAGACAGGATACTGGGCTAGATGAACCTTGGGTCTGATCCAGTCTGACAATTCCTATGTCCCTTGCCGGTTTGGGAGCACACAGAAACTCTGGAGCCTAAGGCACAACATCTCTGTGTTCCCAGAGAATGGTGTAACTCCTCTCTATTGCGTTCTACAGACCATTTACAATCACTAAATGTTTAGAATATTTGTGCTTAATATAATTTCAGTTCTAGTCTGTCCTATTTGTATTGTTGTGCGGAAAGGAATGCCGTCTCATGCACCCATGCATGATGCTAGAAAGACTAGGTGGGAGGTGGTATAGCATTATGTAGCCCCCGTCTGGGATTTTGCCAACAGAACGTTGCACCAAGACATTGTGATTCTCTTAGGAAGGTGCTCTCCCTCTAAAAGATAGTTAAGTTTCTTTATGCAGTCCCTGAGGCCCCTAGAGCCTTATTCCCCCATAGCCAGAATTTAAACAAATATCGTGAAGGTTATGAAAAAGGAGACTATCCATTGAGACAGATTTTATACACTGTTACAACCATTAATGTTATTTACAGAGAGAAAGAGAGAAAGGACCTGGGAAGTCATCCTGTTGGGTTTTTTCCCAGTAATCATTTAACAGTAAATGCTGGTCTCAGTCCTGATCAGGAGACTGTTGAGCATTCTAAAGCTAATGTCAGCTGACAAGGTCTGTCTTGCTTTTCACTAATTGCATGCTTCTCAGTTCTCTGTATAAAGAAATGAGTGAACACCACAGCAGAGGAAGAGAGGTTTCCAAGAAAGGCCCAAGCACATTTGGCAGAAAAGGGCAGTGTTTATGAGAGATAAACGTGGAGGGGAAAGGAGGGGAAGAGAGACATTGTGAGCTCAAATTAGGAATGTTTATAAAAGCATTAGAGGGGTAGCCATAAAAGCATTGGTAGTCGAGAAATATGTTTTATTATTATTATTTGTTCTATAGTAGCATCTAAAGAACCCAGCTGAGATCAGAGCCTCATTATGCTAGCTGCTGTGTATAAACAAAAACAGAGACAGTTGCTGCCCCGAAGAGCTTACAATCTAAATAGACAAAACAGACAAAGGGTGGGAGAAGGTAAATATTATTATTCAGCTTCTGCAGATGGTGAATTGAGGCACACAGAGATTTGCTGAAGGTCAGAAAGGAAGAGTCTGTACCTGATCCATGGACTGAATGCAGATTTCCTGAGTCCTAATCCAATGCCTTAACCAAAAGATCAACATTGTACTGTATGGACCACTATAATAAACACAATTTAACAGAGGGCTCAATGACAGGACTCCATAAAATCATTTAAAATGACCTTTTGTTTGTATCATAGTAGTAGGCAAAGGCCCCAATCATGATTGGAGGCACCATTGTGCTAGACCAGGGGTCGGCAACCTTTCAGAAGCGGTGTGCCGAGTCTTCATTTATTCACTCTAATTTAAGGTTTCGCGTGCCAGTAATACATTTTAACGTTTTTAGAAGGTCTCTTTCTATAAGTCTATAATATATAACTAAACTATTGCTGTATGTAAAGTAAATAAGGTTTTTAAAATGTTTAAGAAACTTCATTTAAAATTAAATTAAAATGCAGAGCCCCCCGGACCGGTGGCCAGAACCCGGGCAGTGTGAGTGCCACTGAAAGTCAGCTCGTGTGCCGCCTTCGGCACACGTGCCATAGGTTGCCTACCCCTGTGCTAGACACTCTGCAAACTCAGCAAGAAACAAGTTGCTGCCCAATTGAATTCAAGACAAGACGCAACAAGTGGGAGTAGCAAACAAATGGCGGGCATGGACATTTTCTATCTTTATTTTTAAATCCTTCCTCACTCGAGGGATTATCTTCTTGGTGGATGAGTGTCCATTTCCAGTTGACTTCACATAGATTCAGTCCCTGATATTACTTTTAAAGTATTCTTAATTGGCTGATCCAGAGCTCAATGATGTCAATGGGAATCTTTCCACTAATTTCTGTGGGCTTTGGATCATGCCCTATCAGACACACTGAACTAGAAAACTGATCTAAATGACACTTGTGCTAAAACTGATCTAAATGACACATTTATGCTGAAAAAACATCATTCAGCATCCTTTCAGAGCTTCCTGAAAGGGAATTTTTTTCTTTATTCTCGTTTTGCCCTCTCATTATGTTCCAAAACTTAGCCTTTGCAATGTTTAAGTGCGTGGGGGTTGGGTACATTTTGGTTAAGGTAAAGCTCTGTAGTGAGGGAGGAGAGGAGAGTAAGTTTGCAGCCTGAGTTACCTCACCGATATCCCTAAAGTATAATGTTCTCTCTTAATAGAATATGGAATTTTACTGTATATCCAATTGGAATAGTCCCTGCTTTTCATGGAGATATTCATGTTTTACAACCAAGACCTTTGTACCTAGCTAGCGCAATGGGATTTTCCTGGTTTTATTGCCCTTATTTAAAACACTATTCAGAAACAATATGTTCTGGGTACAGAGATGCCATAAAATAGAGATCAGGACACTTTCATTAGATTCTGAGTATTCTTACCACCTTTTTCCATTTAGAAATAAATATACATAAGGAGGATAATATTTGGATGAATCAATGATGTACTTAGCCACAGTAAGCCAATTCTGAGTCAACTGGTTCCTTACATGATATGACCATGACATTGTACTGAAAAAGTTATTTATATTCTGCTCACCCACAAGGATTGAGAAGCTTTATGGACATATACTGAAAGTTTGTTGTCAGCAGGCTTTGAAAAGAGCTTTTCTGCTTTAAAAACATTTATTTCTTCTGTCTGCAGACAGCCTGGTTGTTCATTAGTGGGACTTAAAACATTGGGGTCCTGTATGCAATCATTTAGGAAAGACAAGTTTCCAATCATAACAAACATACATGAAACTATAACAGAGGAACACAGTGCATTTTAGTGCAAGAGGCAGGAAAGCAATTCTCAATCCTATGGACAGTTTTCATGCTTCTGTTCTCACTTCTCATTACTTCAGAATGTGCTGGCAAAAATAATGAAGGACAGGCTGGACAGATGCCTGCTGATCCTTCTCCACTGGCTGTTCAGCCCATGGTTTTACACAATACGGCTATTCTTGATAGATCTCTGACACTCCACCTTTTTAAGGTGCTGTTAGGCTGAGAGAACTAGCAAAGTCTTAGTAAAAAACGGAGGAGAAAAACAAAGATAGTCTGCCAGTCATCACGAAAAATGTTGCCTCCAGAATATTAAACATTGTACACAGCTGGGTAAATCCCATATGTCTACATACACCCATGAGCCGTGACTGACAGTTGCTTTGTTCACATTCTTAGCTTTTACACCACTTTTATTCTAGGTCTGCCAGGGACTGCCTTCCTACCAGTGGAAGTGAGAGCAATCTCAGTGAGGGGCAAATTTATGCATTGCCACCTTGAATGGCTGAGAATCCCACACTCCCTCTCTGCCATAATATATATATATATATATATACACACACACACCTCTCCTTACACCAGAGGGCATGCAAGGAGGGATTTGTCTAGAACTGTTCTGTTAGCTCTGTATCTGAAGGGGTGTCCCCTGAAAGCTTCCTTCCTCCTTTGTGGCCCCTTTATGCCTCCAGAACATCATGAAGGGACTGCAGCACTACAGGAAACTGGACTCATGATTTGTTTAAGTTGCTCCTGTAGAAAGGTAGGAAAGACAGAGTGGGTAATCCTTTGGCAACCACCACACACCTAACCATTTCCTCATACTTAATTTCAATGCTCTTTCTTTCCTTGTATTGTGTGTATATTTATTATAATCCAAACATATTTGCTACATTCTTCATCATTTGAGCATTAGGAGTCTGGCAGCTGCACCTTCCACCCTGCCTGCAATGGCAGCATTGCTGAAAACAATTCAGGTCAGGAAATTGGAGCTCTGGCCTTCTCCACGGACAGTCTGAGATCCTACCAACCATATGTAATGAAAATTCAGCTCAGGTTTTGAAATATATTGAACTGCTAAAATCAACAAAAAGCTGGCACAGAATGTACTTTGAGGTTATTTTTAGATTGACTCTGAGTGGACTTTTGACACCTATTCAGCAATATGCCTTGGCACGCAACGAACTAGTTTATCAAAACGCTGACAACATTTAGACAGTAACTTCTTCATTTGCTGGTAAATTTCCTTCCTTCTTGATCTCTCTCTCTCTCTCTCTCTCTTTTTAAAATGTTGAATTTGGATACCAAACCATAATCATGTGATATGCAGGAGGTGATGTTCTTGGAAAAGAGATACAACTTATGACCCAGAAAAGAGCTTATCTTTTCTGTGTAAAAGGACAAGTGTGTTCATTGAGATAAAGTCTTAAGTTGGTGCAATTTCTAACCATTTAATGAGCTGCAATTATTAAATTAGTACTCTCTTACTGTACACATATTTATAACAAATACATTAACTGTGCATATGGGTATATATGTTTCATAAAAAGAAGGGCATACATATGCATTACATATACACACACACACATATATATTTGTATTCTATTTAAAATACTCAGTGTAACAACCTTTTCTATTCCCCTTTCAGTTATGCACATTGTTTCCTTTTGCAATAGTTTTCTGTACACACACACAAACTTACTGAAATTGAATACAGTATATATTCAACTGATGCAAAGGACGCAATGTACATAATGCAAAGGAGAATATGTATTGTCTTTTGCGTATTCTAAACAGCATACAAGTGGTCAACTTTGTAACATTCTATATACATATACTCATATACAGTGTATCTTTATACAGCTGGAGCAATACATGTCATGGAAAATTTAACTGCTGTTATTTTTCCATCTGAGCCATTTCTTAGTACTCAGAGGCGTAACGTGTGATGATTTGAAATAGGCAATCGCTTACACTCAGATATTCAGTTCATGCGTTAGTAGCAGTGTAAGACACACACACACAAACACAAAATAACCCCCCACAACTACAGGGGTTAACAGCCCTTCTCACTAATACCACTGGATCAGGTGCACACTGCTACTACTCATGCCAATAATAAAGGTCTATCCATTTAGCTGTCACCACCCTGCCTTAACTGTTGAAATCCAGCACCCCAGTTAAACAAGAAAACTAGGCCTTTATGCCTCTAAGCCACATTGGCCTTGAGCTGCAGCTCTGCAAAACATATTGTTTACTTATTCACTAAGATCCATCATTGAGCCTTCCCTACTCAGGCCTCTGTCTATCAATTTCAATGGGGGGGAGGGGGGAAAGCACACAAATAAAGTTAATAAAATACCCAAAATGCAAAAAAGGCTACAAGAAAGTAAAGAAAAATGGAGCTCCTTCCTTTCCATAACTAACAATGTCACCCTCATGGATGCCTACAGAACCGTCCTACATGGAGCCCACTCCCAAAGGACGGTTTAATTAAAATCCATCACAGACTTCTTCCTGGTACCTAATTCCAAATTGTATCTTAAAATATAATACTGAAGAACGGGGGATGCCCCTTATAAGAGATTGTAAGCCTGGCAGCACATGAATTGTTAGCATAGCAATGGAACTATTGCAAAGCTGGAGGTGCTTCGGTAGGCTTCAAACAAAATCTGTTGGTTTTACAAAGGTTAAGCAATGAACATGACAGGCCTTAAAATGAATGGGCTGCTTTAAGTGATACTTCCTCTTTAGCTTTGTTATAAGCAGTTACTGCACATAAACTTCTCTCTTGCCACACGGATTTCTTTGTAGGTGATAATGAGGAAGGGCAATATTGCCCGATGGAAGAACAGAGCAGGAAATGCAGAACACCATGTCCAGCAGAACTTTTATTGCATTCCATTCAATTGGACGTTGTCACGAAAGCTTCCTGAATACAGAGTACCGAGCTAACAGCAGACCTTATCATTAAGGGTGTCTTAGGTTAATAACTCTCACAAAATATATTTTCCCCTCCAAATTAGGCCCTGATCCTTCAGTAAGAACCACACAGGCAGACCCCTGCACCAGTGCAGAATCCCATTGATTTCAATGGGGCTCTGCATTTGCACATGAGCCTGTTCATGTGTTTCTCATGACAGGATCAAAGTCTAAGTTTGAGGTTGACAAGACTTTTCCCACTATTTTAAGCCCATTATGTTCCATAGGGTGATCAGGTTTTAGAAACAATGCCAATGTGTTTTTCTAGCTAAAGGGAAGCCTGTGCCAAAATGAATGTCCTGTTTAAAGTGTATTTATATGGCGGTGGGGGGAGGGGACTTAAGAGTATCACAGTTAGACTCCCTCTAACCGTTTTTATTTTACACTGCTCCTCTTCTTCTGCTTCATGTTCACCCTATTTTTTTCCCTACCCTTCCCAGCTCCCACTCTTTTTTTCCTGAGCAAAGCAGGAATCCAACAGTACTTTAGTTCATGTCAAACTTTGAAATGTACATTGTTTGAGTAAGTTCATAATTAGAGAGGTTGCATTCACCCATCCCTGCTTATTACAGCTTCCATTAATTGTGTTGCAGCAGGTCACGGGAAAGCTTTTGGTGTGTGTGCAAAGCTTACTTTATAAATCACAAGTAATGGAGATGAAAGCTTCGAGTGCAGTCTCCTGGAGGAAAATGATCACCACAGTAAAGTATCATTTTTGCAAGAAAGATTGTGTAATAATAACTTGATGGGATTTTATATTACTGCTGTAACCCAGAGATGAGCAGCAAGGTGCACTGTGTGCATTAATAATGTGTGTGTAGGCAGGGCCGGCGCTCCCATTAGGCGACCTAGGCGGTCGCCTAGGGCGCTGCTATTTTGGGGGCGCCTGCGCCCCCGCCGCCCATAGAAATTTGGGGGCGGGGCCTTCCGCCGCCGCTGNGGCTGTAACCCAGAGATGAGCAGCAAGGTGCACTGTGTGCATTAATAATGTGTGTGTAGGTGGTAAATTTTCCATTGCTTTTGTGAGTTTGAAGTATATTTGAGATATATTCATACAGCACACTCAATACAAACTATCTGACCCTTTGGACCATTTCATCCCACGTACCATGCATGTGGCATCTATCATGTAGCATACATTCATATCACATCATGCATGTAGGTGATCCCCCCTCCCCCCATGAATAGTACGTATTGCTTATTAACATAGGGTGAATATCCTCCATATGCAAAACGCCAGCACAAGTCAACTATGCATGACTTAAGTCCCACTTACATCCTCAAAATAGAGCTTACGTGATGTAAAAGCTTTGTTCTGCCCTTTGGTATGGAGGTAAATTTCACCCATAAGCAATAACTGGAATGTGTGCATAGCAATGCCTATTTAGCCTGGTATAGACCTTTGAATGTACTGTGCACTAAGGCTGCATATAGAGAGTGAGTTCCACATTTGGATAAATTTTTGAAAATTGTGGGCTAAATCATATTAAAAGAGATGAATACATATAAATTCTGCTGAGCATAATAAAGGCGGTGTTTTCTAGGACTCCTTTTTAGATTTCAAGGCAGTTTTCAATTGAATATGAATAATCCAAACATTACAAGCTCTTCCTACCTAGTGATTAAAAAAAAAAGTGGCTGTGTTCCCCACCCCAAAAAGAAATCATTACAAAAATTACTTCTGGGGTTTCTGACCCTTGAGGAGCCTTCTGAGCCTCCAGACATTTTTGGTGACATTAGTGGCTTGAACAGAAATTATTTTTAAAAAATTGTTTAGAAGCCCTGATGCCAATCTCTCCAGCCAGGTCTTAATGGGTCCCCAAAGCCCCACTAAGTCATAGAAATAGTGGACCAGTGGCTAGGACATGAACTATTTACATTGGGGTAGGGAGAAATCATCTGAAATGGGAATAGGGCTCCTCCTTCCCCAATTGTTATTCTAGCCTCTCTCTGTTTGTGGTCGGCTACTACAAGCCATTATTTGGAGATAAATAATTAAAGAGTCATTAGGGCAGAGAAAAAAGAGAACAAGAATGAGCAAATGACACTGTAGCCTGCTGGTTAGGGAACCTTCCTCAGAGGTGGGAGACCCTGGTGCCCAGCCCTAGTGCTCCAATCACTCTTTCATTATTGATCCACAATGGAACAACTCAGGGAGCCCCACATCAGAATATCCCATAACTCCGTGGTTAGCACATGTTCCTAGGACACCCCGATCAAATCCTTTCTTCTCCTCTGGCACACAGGGGGAACTGAACCTGGGTCTCTTACATCAGGCAAGTGCTCTAACCTCTTGGCTAAAAGCTATAAAACAGGTGGTGGCACCTCCTCCTGCAGCCATTTTGTGTGGAATGAGGCAGCTGCCTAACTCATTCTCACAAGAAATGCCTTAGGTGACTAAGCCACCTGCCTCCAGAAGTAGGGTGACCAGACGTCCCGATAAAATCGGGACCATCCCGATATTCAGTCGTTTGTCCCGCGTCCCGACGGATGTATGGTTGGGACGCCATTTGTCCCGATTTTTTTTTGCTTCGGCGGCACTCCAGCTCAGCTTTTTTTTTTTATTTGCTTTGGAGGCGCTGCGGACCTGCCCCCCATGTGTCCCGATATTTTGTTCATGTAATCTGGTCACCCTATCCAGAAGAGACATTCCCATTCATGGAGCACTAGCAGAGCTAGGCACCTCCCTGCAGCGTGGATTTAGGTGCCTATCACTGTGAGGGAGCGGGCCTTAGCATACAACCCTCTCATCAGCATTTCCCATTGGCTAGCTTAGGCAGCTCCCCACTTAACATGCTGGCTTTTGTGAATTGCATTCTATGGCACCAGTCTCTCTCCAAGCATTGGATAGGGATCCTAGGTGCTTAACGTTTGTGAATTGCAGTGCTGTTCCAGTGTTTTCCTAAGCACCTAAAAGTTAGGGGTTGCCATGATCAGTGTCACATTGTCTAAATTCCTTTGTGACTCTAGCCCAGGGGTAGGCAACCTATGGCACGGGTGCCGAAGGCGGCACGCGAGTTGATTTTCAGTGGCACTCACACTGTCCAAGTCCTGGCCACCGATCCGGGGGGCTCTGCATTTTACTTTAATTTTAAATGAAGCTTCTTAAACATTTTAAAAACCTTATTTACTTTACATACAACAATAGTTTAGTTATATACTATAGACTTATAGAAAGAGACCTTCTAAAAACATTAAAATGTATTACTGGCACGCAAAACCTTAAATTAGAGTGAATAAATGAAGACTCGGCACACCACTTCTGAAAGGTTGCCGACCCCTGCTCTAGCCCATAGTGACAAACATGATGAAGTTTTTTTATTCTGATGTGGCAGTATTTTGCAGTCACTTTGCATTGATGTAGATGGCTGCACAGGATTCAGGAAAAGAGAATCAGGCCCATCATTTTATGTATAAAACATTAACAAGAGAAGCACAAACATGCATATTCATTCCAGTGCAAATAATTAACTAGCAGCACAGCTTATAGAAAGTTTCAACAAGAAATAGCCCAAGAGAACTTTAGAGGCTATTTTTTCAAATATTTAATATTGGAGTGGTGCTTTGTACTAAAAGAAGATAAGGAATCACCAAGAAATTATAGGTGTGTCTGCAAAATGAAAAAAAGATTTGATTATTACCCTCACACACCCACAAATAGAGCAATAAGTGACTTTGATTCTAATTGTGGTTAATGGAACAAACTTAAAGTCCCAAAGTAGAAAGACTATAAGGTTACCAGTCTCTTTAAAAAGTTTGAGAAACATGTACACTTTGAACTTTTGTATCTTTAATTTCCTGGCTGCTTGCCATCTCAGATTATCTTTTATCTGTCCCAGATGGGGTTCCTTGACACGGAAACTGACTTCATTAACAAAGCCATTCCATACTGACGTCCTGAGTGACGAAGGCCCAGGTAGTAAAATCCAGAAGTAGACAGTGTTCAGGCTTGTTACAGAGCTTTAGACTGTGAAAAGTTAGTCCATCACTTCTAAATAAAGCAGTGATTTCTCCTAACCTGCATTCCCCATTGCCACTCTACAAGTGGAAATACAGAGCCAACCTGATCATTCTTTACAGATGCAAGTTGAGGTAGAGAATAAATCCAAGTCTGGGATCAGATATAATTACAGCTATGCCTGGAAGATAGGGAGTTTATAGCCTCGCCTTAAAATGTGCTGCTAGCTGAAATATGGCACATAAGTTCTCAAGCCAGGAGTACATAAAAAAAATTAAACACCCATTTGGCTATTTTAAAATTATAAAACTGTCAACAATTTACTGCCTTTTGAGCCTTTTATACTACTTCCTAATGCAGGTTACATGCTTTTTTCTATATTAAAAAATAAGCAAAGTAGCTGAGATTTCAAAACATCTACTTATAGAATACTTATTGTTTCTAAGGATTATCATTCTAAACATGTTACGACTGGAATCACAATGTGCAAACATATGTCTTATGAATCTTCAAATGAGCCATAATACATATGAAAGGTGACCTGCACCTGTGGAAAAATTGGACTTGTGCCTCCTTTTGTGTTTTTATGATGAATAAAGAGAAACCTGAAATGGATTAATTTGCTCTAATAAACCAAAATATCCTTAAATGTATTAAGGAATAATAAGGAAAAAGTACCCAATAGTTCAAATCCACATTCAGATCATACAAAGAAAGTCCAAAAGAGCATTGCCCCCTATCACGTAACAAACGATTTATGAAATGCAGAGACTGTTTTTATTACCTCTGCTCTGCCAAGCTCTTTGTTAGCTGTGACTGGCAAGAAGGTTGTGTCCTTTTCTCTTGGATAAGGACCTCTCTATGATTATCTGTCACCTTGAGGTTTGATTTCTGCAACGTGCTCTGCACGGAATTAAACCTTCAAACCATTTGGAAACTAGAGCTAGTGCAGAGCACAATGGCTCAGTTTTCTTGCCAGGAGCACATGAGTTCTGCGCTGCCAGACAGCTGATTACAGACTGAAGTCCAAAGGGCTGGTTTTAACCTATAAAAAACAAAATGAGCTGCTTGAGAAACTGCGTATTTCCCCATGTGCTGCCATTACAATCATCCATTCTGTTCCCGTTAACAGACACCTCCCTACTTTGAAGAGGATGGGAAAGGTAGCAGGGCATTTTTGGTGAGGGGTCCTTGGCCTTGTAATTCAACCACTTGCCTCATTAGTTTGCCAGAGGCTAGGTTTAGTGACCTTCAGAATATACTCAGCTGTGAAGAGTCCACATCTATACAATGGGAATAATGATACTGGCCTCCTTTGTAAAGCCCTTTGCGATCTACTGATGAAAAGTGCTGTATAACAAGAAGGTATTATTATTATGTTTCTCCAGGTTTATCCTGGTAGGATGATGGCATGGAGGATAGAGTGGGTTGTTGGGTGGGAATCCACCTTGGAACTACAGAACGCTTTTCCTTAGGAAGTCTACTCCTTTTATAGTCGATTTGATATGGTTTCATTTTTTTATTTGAAAACCGAGACCAGGGGATTGGCTCCTCTGAAAAACCTCTCAGAAATGCCTATTGAAATCAATGGTGCTAATCTACCTGTTGCAGGTACTGGGATGAGTGGGCCTACGCTCACTTAGAACTAAATACCCACCCCCTCACCCCAGGGGGAAGAACCACTGAACTCAGACCACAAATGAATTATTGAGGCAACAAATAATAAAACAGGAATGAGAGTGAGATCAAAGGTTAAAAATCCGGGAATCAGAAGGGGACACTAAGCAGAGAACCCTCGACAGCGCTCACTGCTCCTCAAAGGCAGCTAAGGAGTCAATGGACACTGCCCAGAGGAACTCTTCATGGATATGTGATTTGACCAGGAACTGGAAATAGGCCCCACAGTCACAGAGTACCCCTCCCCCATCCATCTTCCTCCTCCTGGTGTGATGGATGGCCACCTTGGCCAGCACCAGGAGGAGGTTGACAAGGAGGTCTCATCTTGACCTTGTGGGGACATAGGTGGGATGTGCAAAGACGAACATGTGAAGGGAAAAGTGCAGTCAGATCCTCAGTAAGAGGTTCTGGAGGAATCAGAAGAGTGGCTGCAACCTGACACACTCTACATAGACATGTGCCAGAGTTTCCCTCTTGCTGAAGAAGGAACAGGTGTCTGGGGATTCTGTGAACCATGCCAGGTACATGCCCATGCTCATGGCTCCATGGAGGAACTGCCAACTAAAATCCCCTCTGGGCCATGGAACCAGAGTGGAGTACAGACTGGCCCACTGGGGCTCCCTGCCCTCTGCAGATGGCAGTAAGTTCCGCAACTTGGTGCTGGAGTGGGACACAAGGGCAAGGAAGTGGATGATATGAATAATGAGCATGTACAGATGTTCTCTGAGTGTGGTTCAAAGATGGAATGGCTGGATGGCATTGGGGAGGCTCTCGGGGCAGTGGCCCGATGACGCACTCCAGTTCCACTGATTGCAATGGGCCTTGGACTGGGCTCTAACAAGTATAAATGTAAAGTATTATTGTTTACATTCAAAAGCAAAAAAAGGAAATACTTTTTCTCAGAACATACAATTAGACTGTGGAACTCATTGCCACAGGATGTTGTTGAGGCCAAGAATTTAGCAAGATTCAGAAAGGGATGGGACATTCATTTGGCTATCAGGAATATGCAGCATTATAATAATGAATGCTAACAAAATGTTGGAAGGTATATCAAACCTTTGGCTTAAGTTTTGAAGCCTCTCTTATTCTTAGAGATCAGGATGAGACCTAATGTGGGGGTGAAGATTATCCCACATCTGCTGACTGTGGGGTTCCTGCATCTTCCTCAAAAACTTCTGGTACTGGCCACCGTCAGAGACAGGATATTGGACTAGATGGACCTTGGGTCTGGTCAGGTGTGTCAATTCCTATGTTCCTATTAATGAATTAAGTATTATTTTTCATTTAGACAGGGACAAAGAGTCCTGTGGCACCTTATAGACTAACAGACGTATTGGAGCATAAGCTCTTCATGGGTGAATACCCACTTCGTCAGACGTTTAGACAGGGTATTAGTGGCATATAGTATAGTAAATTGCAGCTTATTACTATAGGTGAGTAAACCCAGAGAAGCTGAGATTCAGTTAGTGTCTGTATGGTTTTATTGACACAACTCCAGCCTGTGTCCCAAAGACAAGCTCTTCTGGATTACAGCTTGGAAATTGTTGTCCCTCTCCTATTTTTCATGCTCCAGACATGGGCTTCTAGAACATGCGATTTTTATGGGACAGCTACAGTGAAGCAGGTGGGTCTCAACTCCATAGTACCATATATGATGTTTGTGACACAATGCAAACATCCGTTATTGCTACCTGTCATTATTACTTGTTATTAAACCTACATAGTACCATAGATTTACACAACTTTCTGCAAAAACAGAGTAGGCCATATTACCTATCCTGAAAAGCAATTCATAGCATTCAGCTCCTTAAACACTGTTGATTTGGACAGATTCTGATTCCTGCCTGAACCATTTGTCCAATTTTATTTAATTGGTACAGGGTTGTGTAGAAATCTCTACAGCTTTGTGCATCCAGATGCTGAAGTTCTTAGTCCTTTTTCAGGCAAATTCGCATTAATGTCTGGGTAAGGAATGAGTAGATATTGGGAAAGGACTTCATGATTTGGCTCCCGATGAATTAAGAAGTACCCTCCTTTTTATAGACTTCTTACACACCATCAACCCTGTAAAAATATAAGGTTACTCAGACTGAATGTTCAGCATTTGAAATTTGTATTCTGTTTAGGTTCTTATACTTCACTTCTTACCCTAGTATCTGAGCTTACCCAAAATGATGAGCATGTGCTTTTAAAACAAGTGTGTATGTCAACAGAAGCCCTTTTTTATGTTAGACTTCTGACACTTGGCATCACATGATATGATAATGCGTCAGACATATGGTAACCTGGCATTCTCTATGGGTTTTAATGACAGCATAAGCAAGTTTGCAATGTCAGATCAACATGTCCGTATAAACTGAAAATACAAACAAGCCAACAGTTATAATATTGCACTCCTTCATTAAACAGCAAAATGTATACTGGGTGCAGTCCAAATGGCTATTTGTATTTTTCTTTTAACTGAACAGATGAAATGACAGGGATGTTTTTTTTTTAAAACAGGGGAATCAGGGACTTTCTTGTTACTTATTGTAGGGATTGTATGTGAAAGTGAAGAAAATACATAACATTTTGCATCAACATTTTTGTCATTTCTTTCCCTGACATTTCATAAACCAGAAACATCATGTTTCATGAAATGTTTCAAAATGAAATTATTTCCACAAAGAGGACAATTTTCTCATTGAAAAGATGCAAAACTAAACATTTTGCAATTTTTACTCAGAACAGGACCTTTTTTTAAGTAAAATTACATGAAACTTCATTGTTTGTAGTGATGTAGCTGTGTTGGTCCCAGGACATTAGGAAGACAAGGTGGGTGAGATAAAATCTTGTATTGGACCAACTTCTGTTGGTGAGAGAGACAAGCTTTGGAGCTACACAGAGCTCTGCTTCAGGTCTGGGAAAGGTTACAGCTAAACAGAAGATGGAACAAATTGATTAGCATAAGTAGTTAACACATTTTCTAAGGGACCATTAATGGGCCACTTCACCTTGAATGGTCTCTTAGAATATGTGTTAACTACTTATGCTAAATAACTTGTTCCACCTTGTATTTACTAAAAGCAGCAAAGAATCCTGTGGCACCTTATAGACTGTAACCTTTCCCAGACCCGAAGAAGAACTCTGTGTAACTGGAATTGTTTCCTTCATCAACAGAAGCTGGTCCGAGAAGAGATATTACCTTACTCGCCTTGTCTCTCTACTGAAACTTCACTGGCAGTTCATGATATGAGACCATTTTCTAACATGCAAAAACCTCTTTGATTTTTTGTTTTTCCATTCCACTTTCAATTTTTTAATCACACCTTTGCTAGGAATGATCTTTATTTGTTAATGAGAATTATTTAAAAAGTATTAAACTAAGTTCAGAATTTTCTTTTTCATGTAGCATAGAGTTGAAAGACTGTCTTTCATCTCCTACTTCCAGATGCTTTATAAATCGAGTCTTGCAATAAGATATATTTAAAGAAGAGCATGTCCCCATCTGTATATAAAAAGGAGGTGATGGAGTGGTTTTGTTGGAGTGATGATGATGTAAACTCAGGAAGATGTTGTTGATGTGTACTAGAACATTATGTGCCCTGTCTATTGGTTGTATTTTATTTAGGGTGCTTAATACGGGACACCTGGGAAAATTACTCATATTCAAGTGAGTTCAACAGCAATCAATCAGAACTATGCAGTACAAATGTTCAAATTAACATCAAGTTGACTGAACCCCCATTAAAAAGAAATACTGTGTAGTTGGAGTCTTTTTATCTACCTTCTTATCTTTAAGGCTTTAGGGTTCACACAGGGAGGGGTGATGCACACACACTTCTCCCCCCCCCCCCATACACACACATGGGGAGAGGTTACACACACAGACTCCCGTACCCCTCTCTCACATGGGGGAGGCGGGTGACCAAACAACCAACCCTCCCCTCCCTGCCTGGTGCTCTCTGCCCTCCATGCCTGGCTGGGCCCCTGGGACAGACCTGCCTCTCCTGGTACCTGGTGCCGCATCTTCCCGAGGCAACATGTGTGGGGGGACATGCAGGGTCACATGCTCCCCCCCGATTTCTGTCGGGGTTCACACCAGAATGTGGCCAGCAGCAGCCTTTTGGCACTGTGTGGGAGGGAATGAATGGGAGCTGCTTCCAGTCGCAAGGGAAGAGGGGGGAAGGGATGACCTGGCCTGTGTCTTCCCAGAGCTCATCTCTTCTTCTCCCCTCCCCCTCCCCAGGGGCTTTGGCACGTACAGGGCTCGGCTCCTCCTGGCCAGCACCCCGAGCCAGAGGCTCTCAGGCTTTCCCAGAGCGCCGGCCCATCCAGAGGCAGTGGGGGAAAGCAGGAGCATGCCAGCCAGGCTGCTGGTGAGCTGAGTGCTCTGACCAAGGGCTGGTTCTCCAAACAGCTCTGGGAGCAGGACTCGCCTCGCCAGTGGGGATATGGAGGAGCAGCGGGGCTGGGGAGGTGAAGGGGCAAATTCGGGAGAGGACAGTGAGGGGGAGCACATAAAGGGCTGATGGGTGGGTAACAGAGGTGACACGTAACTGGCCACTGCCTGGCACCCGCCCGCATGCACCAGCCACCGCAGCTTGCAGCCCGCAGCCAGTGCTGGCTGGAAATGGGATGGGGGGAAGGGCCCTGTTGGCCGAGAGCCAGCATGCAGCGGGGGCTGCACTGATGGACCAGCTGGGGGAGCGGCCGGCCCCGCACACTGCATCTTCGCCCCGCCACCAGCCTTGCACACCTACCGCCATAGTTGGGCACTGGACCCCCCCACTCATCACTGGTGGGAGGGCGGCTGGTGAGCAGTGATCTGGCCAGCAGCAGGACCCACCAGTACTGATGTGGGGGAGATAGAAAATACAGGACAATTTGCCCTTTTTAAAGAAAAAGTCGGGACACCTACAGGAGGGCTTAAATACAGGACTGTCCCTTTAAAAATGGGACATCTGGTCACCCTAATTTTATTTCACCTGCTAACAAGTGAATGTGGCAGGGCAGGAGGTACTTTTTGCCAGTCTCCTGAGCAGCACTTTGCTGCTGTTAGTTTCCTCGGGTAGCAGGAAGTGACACAGTGAGTTCTTCACTGCTTATGGACTTTGCAAGGGGTGAGATGACACTCCTGTATGGAGGGTGTGGTCAATTTACATCCCCAAAAGTTAGTTTAAATGGGACATAAGAGGTGCATAGACATTGGACAAGCTTTCTGCCCAAGGGTGAATTTAATGCAAAGAATGTGGTTTATAGGCCCCTTCAGTTTGGTCCTGGGAATGCTTTCCTGTCTCTGGGTATCAAATAGAAATCACCAAATCCACCGGCTCTTCAAAGCTGAAGTGACTGAAAAGTAAGCTCCAGCCCAGAGTATACACAGACTACACTGCACTGCACCAATTCCTTTACTCTGTCCTATGCAAAGTGCCATCATGGATATCAGGGATCGGAACATTAGCAGTCTTATTAATAGGGATGCACAAATTTGTTCATATCCACTAAGCACTGACCTGATCCTTCACCCAGAACTCAAACTGAAGTTGCACAGAAGATTTTTCAAAGTTCAAAATATTTCAGTTAATTTTAAAGACAAAAAACCCATATTGGCCAGCTTTATATGCCTCTTCTAGTTCTGAGTCGAAGTGCCAAAATACTTTGAACAGAATAATTTAATTTGCTATGTTTCAAACATGAACAGACCAAAATAAATCAGATGTTTGGTGAGAAACTCATATTTTAACATGAATTTTTAAGCTCAGATTTGCGGAGTTCAGGATGTTCAGATGGGTGAAATAAGATTTGGATAAGTATCCAAACGTTTGCTGGGTACTTACCTGGAATAAATCTCCAGCCTTTTGAGCTTCACCTACCAATAATTATAACTATGATGCTAGTTCATATTATTCCATATCATGTCTGAGTCTGACATCACCACTGAGTGACAAAGAGAACAGAATAGTCCTGACATCATCAGAAAATTGCATTCTAGCTTCCATCCCCAAAATATGTAGTCATTACTTCTGTGCTCTCCAATGAACAACTGAATTTTTCTTGTACCTCTTTTGGATGCTGCAGTGCTATTTTAGTGTAATGCTTTTATGACTGTAGTAGTTGATTGCTTTGACCCTGAAGTCCTTTCTGCAGTGCTGCTGAGTCGCTGAATCTCAGAGTTCATTCATAGCCCTTTGCCAGTGAGTTATAAACTGAATGCCCAACTTGCTAGAGCAGCAATATTAAATAATAATAATGATAATGAAAATAAAGACTTCACTAACCTGACAAGTTCAAGCAAATATGAATAGCTGTGTGGCTTTTTACACTACAAATATCGAGTACCACACACAGTTTAATTATCCCTTTCACTTTTAAAGTCTTCACATGAAAACTTCTCTCTTGCTTCCCCTTATGTTTCAGTGATGTTAATTGTCTGGCTTAAACCCAGAAATCAGGAAATTCAGTTTATATCTTTGTCTTTAACCCATCCCACTGGTGCCTAGGAATTTCAGCACAATATAAAACCATCACCAAGGCTACGTCTACACTACCACTTATGTCGGTATAATTTATGTCATTTGGGTGTGAATAAGCCATCCCGCTGAGCAACATAAATTACACCAGATTAAGCGCTAGAGTGCACAGCTCTATGTCAGCAGGAGAGCTTTTCCCGCCGACATAGCTACTGCCGCTCATTGGGGTGGATTAATTAAGTCAATGGGAGACCTCTCTCCTGTCAGCTAGGAGCGGCTAGATGCGCCTGCACCACTGTAAACTCTCTAGTGTAGCCATAGACCAAGTGTCTCGGCCCCCTGCCCCTACTGCTGATGGCTATAAACTGAATCCTGAATGACTAGGGCTTCAGGATAATGCTCTTTACTAACAAAGACTTTGTATGGCAAATGTAAGCACCGAATGAATTAATGAGAGACGACCCTCAAAATGCTTGAGACTGTTTGGATAAACACCCAGAAATTTGGGAGCTTCTCCAAGCTATCTGATCCCCTTGTGGAAATCTTACAGCTTGTCAAGAGGTTTTTAATGCTTCCTGCTTGTAGTCCATCCAGATCACAGCCATTTCTCATGGTGTGTCAGTGAACATAACATGGAAGCACCTAGATGTGTGTAAATTAAAAATAAGGAAGAAACAAAAGTTTGCCTACCTTTTTCAAACCTTATACAACACACACCTTTGGGTGACGGTTTGGTGGCTTTCCAAACCAGTTAACTCATACCCAGAATAAACATTAATTGTCATATATTACACAGCCATGAGAAATGGGGCTTATAAGGTGTGATGGGAACCTTATAGGCCATTAAGTATGCTGGTGAGAGTTGCTCTCTATAAGAGAGATTATTTCACAGTTGACAGCTTGTCTTCTTGAGCACCTCCACAAAGTTGAGATTAGCTGATACAGACCTTGGAGTAGAAGTAGGCATGTTCAGCAGAGGCCTCTTGAGTCCTAAATTCTCTTCTTCCCCTGGTCTGACAGAGCCTGAGTCTGTTGACCTTCAGGACACATGAACTGCCTGGCTGTTTGCTCAGGCTTTTGCTGAGAGGTTTATTATAACTGCTGGGAGAGATGGGGGTTTATGTTTAGAACTCTGCTATTGTGTCTATAACATTCAGCTTGCTATTGCTGAACTAATTTTGTAGAGTTTTAAGAAATGTTTCTGCCTGTAATCCAGAGATAAGTGTGACGGGCACTTTAAATAAATATATTACATTAAACTAATCTTTTTTTAATTGCTCATCCTCCCGTATTTCTTCTGTTTCTCTTAGGTGCTCAGCTTTTTACTGGCAAGGCCTGTACTGAAGTAGCTTCCTTCTGCATCCCTTCTCCAGTTTGTGAGCAGTCACTGTCTCATAGTGCTGTTTCAGCACAGCAGGCAGGCCAGCTGCAAGGACAATGAGGACGTGGATTCATTGGCAGGGGGTATGTTCTGCAGTGGTGCAGATGGCTTGGTACTTAAATGTATGGGCCAGTCACAACAGGTTCATGGTGTGAGACCTCCCCCCACCCCATGCTTTTTTTGCAATCTAATGAGCAAAGCAATTAGTGAGTCATTGTTTATTCACACAGATTAACTGTGAAGAGTGAGGAAATTTAGATAATAGGTTGCATATTCCCCTTCTCTTTCCCATAATCAGGGCCTGGTGATATTTTCTCATATTATTTATCATGATTTAGCAGTGCAGATGAAACTACATACAAAACCCAGGGACACATATTGGAGAATGGGCATTAGCTAGCACACATTTTAAGAGATAAACTAATTATAGGTGGAGCAAATGGAGCCATTTGAACTACATGAAGTAGTGCTAACCTGGTGTCAAATTTCAAAGGGGAGTCGTACCATCATGCTAAATTTAAAGTCAGTAGCAACAGTTTATGCCCACACTATGCACACTAGGGGTTGCATTATGAAATTGTCTTTGAGTCTTGTAGGGAGGTGACTAAACATGGTCCTGAAGAATTGTTAATACTCTATTGCTCAGCAATCAAATTGCTTGTGAAACATAAAACAGAGCGGTTGTTTTAGATATAATGCTAGGAGGACAGTACTTAAGTTATCTAACAATATACAGTGGCGAGTGGTGTAATGTAAAATAAAACTGAGCTCTTCATGTCTTCACCTTAATAGGTGAAGTTACTAAACAAATACAACATTGTTGAATTTTAGACCAAATCAGGTTGTACTCAGGCAAAACCCTCATTAACTTCAATGAGCTTTAGAATTTGGCCTTTCCTTTGCATATAACTTGATCGAGCTAAAATGCAGCTTTCTGGACACCAATGCTAAATAATCCATGTCAGAGGAAGGAAAAATCATTGTAGTGTTATTGTTGTTTTTGTTTGTTTGGCTGGTTGGTGGAGGAAATAGAAAGCAAGGTGGCAGAGAGAACACAAAACTATACACAAGGATTTGCTATCACAGCAAGTGAACAGTGTTATCTAAAGCGGCTGCTTGGACAGAGGATTCCCTTAGTCTGTTAATTCACTTTGAATAAGTCATTAGCTAACACTTTTCCTGGAGTGGTGACCACAAGGGACAATCCTGTCCCCGTCCTCCTGTCCCCTAACAATGTCCCTGAATTTAAATGAAAACACCCTGATGTTTTACAGTTATCAGTAAGTATAAATGACTCACTAATCCTATAATACTTCCCTTTGCAATGGGACTCTGATCTAACTGGGAGTGACATAATCCTCAGCGTTTAAAGGGGCCATGCCCTTTTAGTCTGTTCCCTCTGTGGTTTTTTTTTTTTGGGGGGGGGGGGGGGGGGGGGGGGGGCGGAGAGGCTTAAACAAGACAGAGCCAGTGGGGAAGTGAAGCAAGCACCTAGATCTCTCTTGGCCTGCTTAGGAACACACTGTTTCATTTGGTCAAAGATGGTTGATTAAAATCTACTGCTCCCAATGTGATTCTGCATCCATAACTCAAAGAACCTTTATTGATCAGGTGGGGAAGGCTGGAGTGGAGATCAGGCTTCTGATAGTTAAGGAAATTTTTGCATCCAATTCTGGAAAGAAAATGTCCTTTAAATGTGTATATTGTAAAGGAAGAACCATTCAGACATGTAACCTGTTTTTTAGTCTAGTTGCCAATAAATAATAATAAGGACAAATAATTAATGGGGATATCATGTGTGTGTGACTGAAGTTCATTCAGTGCAGGAGAGAGAGGAGTATTAAAACAGTCTGGGCTTTACCACTCTGACTCTATCACAGATGAAAAAAAAGGATTAAATAAATAATGAGGTAGTCTTAGTGAATCAAAACTCTGAAGGAATTCCTTTGATTTAGGCTATGGGCCTGTACACACGGGCAAATGGAGCATGTTGGGTGAAGCTCATCCTGATTACTAAAACTGGTTTCTTTTGCCTGTGCAGATGGAACCAAACTGGGTTTCAACTATGTTACTGGAGCATGTAAACATCATGCTTAGCCTTGTAAATATCAGGAGACAAATTCACCCAGAGTTTGCTTCCAACATAAACCCAGGCAGAGGTCCCTGAGATGGAAATTATGCCAGGAGGAGCCTGGAATGGTACAGAAACACAACCATGAGAGTTGGCAACACTGGCAATGGTGAGGTGGGGTTGGTTGTGGAGAAAGAAACGGCTTGTTCTCCCTTAAAACCAAATGAGGGTGTAAGACACCAGTAACTGAAACAAATGCTGAGGAGCAAAAGTCCATCAAAAATCAGCAAGAGCAATAACAAGAGTAAAAGCTCCACCTGGCACCACACATTGCAGTGATGTGCCACAAATTTGCAGCATCCGCTGTTAGCATATATCTTTTTCCAAGACCCCAAGAATTCTGCAACAAATCCCTATCAACTTTAACAGTGATGTGGATAGTAATGACTGTGAATGAGAACCTTTGAATAACAAGGCATTTAGTGGGAGCATTAGTAATAAGAACTGTCTCATGGATGACCCTGTGAATCAGACCTAAGCACCAGCATCATCTAACAAAAGGGCCCAGGATAAAAAAAAACCCTCTCAAAATTCTAAACCCTAAACAAAGCCGAACTCCCTCTACTTGCTCTGGTTGTATGCATTCTATCTTAATCTCACTTGTAATGAAAAAGGACAGCATTATCTTCTGTATCATTGCAGTATTTCTCATCAGTAAATTCTGTAGAAAGGGTCACTTTATTTATCAGAGCCCTGGTGATACTTGCCATACTATGTGTGTCCATTGCAAATTGCACAGAACTCGTGCAAGGCTAATCTGAGTTTCTCAACCATAATAAAACAGATGATGGGAAGGATGGTCCAGTGGTTAAAGCACTAAGTAAGGGTTCTACAGACCAGGGTTCAAGTACTTGCTCTGCCACAGGATCCCTGTCTGACCTTAGACAGGTCACATTGTCTCTCTGACTGTTCCCCACCTTATATATATATTTATAGGGAATACACTTTCCTTCCAGGAGTGTTGTAGAGATCAGAGTGTGTGTTACAGATTGTGAGGTGGTTAGATGCTATTATAATGGAAACTCTACAATTACCTTAGATATAAACATCTTCACCATTCCAACAAAACACTAGATATGTCTGGGTGAGATATTAGGTGTCTTTGGATAAGAGTCCTTTATTTTCTACTTGTGAATAGTAACACAAACCTGAAAAAGAGAAAAGGGGAAAAAACAGCTCACAATTTATTTGAACTTTCACAAAGCTTTTTACAGAGTCCTCACAAGAGGCTATTAAAGAAACTAGTAGTCATGAGGTGAGAGGTAAAGTATTACCATGGATTAGAAACTAGCCAAGAGAGAGAAAATAAAGAGTAAGGATAAATGCATTCAATTTGCCATATGGGAAGAGATTAACAATTAAGTGCCCCAAAGATCTGTACTGGAAACATTGTTTAATGTATTTGTTAATGATCTGGATAAGAGGGTGAACATTCAGGTGGGAAAAAATCTGCGGACAATACAAAATTGTTTAATTTAGTCAGCACTGGAGCAGACTGTGAGGAACTCCAGAGGGACCTAACATGATGGCAGATTAAATTAATTACAGACAAGTGCAAGGAAATAACACTGTAAGGAATATTTTGAACTACTCATATATAATGTAAACTCACTGTGTCTGAGGAATGAGGCCTGAACCTTTGGAGGTTACTCCATTGCTATTTTTAATCAATGAAAGAGGAGTCCCAGGAGAGTTCATTAACTCAGCCAGAGATTAGGGGTCTACTTCAGAAGTGGGTGAGGTTCTGTGGCCTGCAACGTGCAGGAGGTTAGACTAGATGATCACGATGGTCCCTTCTGACCATAAAGCCTGTGAGTCTATGAGTTCCTTAACAGATCACCAAGACACAGTCTTTCTACTACATAGTTATAGAAATGTTTTAAAGGACAGACTTAATTTTTTTAAGATTAAAATGCTTCAGTTTAACAAAAAATGAGTCAAAATTCTATATTTGGAAAAGCCATAATACTGCATAATACAGCTCCTACGTGTAGGGGCAGCCAGGGGGCTTCGCTCCACATGCTGTCCTCGCCCCAATCACCGC
Organism: Platysternon megacephalum; assembly: GCA_003942145.1. Lineage (NCBI taxonomy): Eukaryota > Metazoa > Chordata > Testudines > Platysternidae > Platysternon > Platysternon megacephalum. The sequence goes on from QXTE01000058.1 coordinate 7,902,468, forward strand.
CCCCACAGCTCCCATTGGCCAGGAACCATGGCCAATGGGAGCTGCAGGCATGGCGCCTGCGGACGGGGCAGTGCGCAGCAGAGCCACCTAGCTGCTCACCCACGTAGGAGCCAGAGGGGAGACATGCCACTGCTTCCAGGAGCCGCTTGAGATAAGCGCCACCCGGAGCCTGCACCTCTGAGCCACCCCACTGCACCCCAACCCCCTGCCCCAGCCCTGATCCCCCTCTCTCCCTCCAAACCCCTCGGTCCCAGCCTGGAGCACCCTCCTGCACCCCAAAACCCTCATCCCCAGTGCCACCTCAAAGCCTGCACCCCCAACCGAAGCCCTCACCTCCCCCCCATGCCCCAACCCCCTTCCCCAGCCCTAATCCCCCTCCTGCCCTCTGAACCCCTCGGTCCCAGCCCAGAGCACCTTCCTATACCCCAAACCCCTTATCCCAAACCTGCACCCCCAGCCGGAGCCCTCACCCACCCACCCTGCAGCGCACCCCACCGGGAGCCCCTTCCCACACCCTGAACTCCTCATTTCTGGCCCCACTTCAGAGCCCCCACCCCCAGCCAGAGCCCTCATCCCCTCCCACACTCCAACCCCAATTTTGTGAGCATTCATGGCCCGCCATACAATTTCCATATCCAGATGTGCCCTCGGGCCAAAAAGTTGGCCCTCCCCTGCTCTAGGGTCTAAAGCAGTGGCTTCAACCTTTTTTCATTGGTGGACCCCTAAAAAATTTTTGAATGAAGGTGTGGCCCCTTTTGGAAATCTTAGATATAGTCTGAGGACCCCCAGGAGTATGGACCACAGGTTGAAAACCACTAGTCTAGAGTCCTTAGATTTCAATCAAAGCTCAGATGCCAACTTCAATCATATTGGAAACCCTTTCTTTCAAAAGCAGAAATATAAAATAACACTGCACAATACGTAAAAATTCATTCTCCCTGAGTGAACAGAAACATAAATGATAAAGGAATTCAGGAGTATAAAATAAAATGTTTAACCTATGTTTATACAGCACCCTTCCTGATGAAGAATCCCAGAGCACTTTATGAACTACTAGGATATACCATATAATAACAACTCCTCCCACCTCCCACCATCTAAATGCTGCCACCGCTGCAGTGGAAAGAGGCAGCTGTTTAACAGCACGTGGTATTATTACAAGAGTTTAGCACTGGAAGTGAAGGATACCATATTCAGTTGAAATTACAAAGGGAATTCTGATAGAGAGAATGTAATGACCCAAATTAGAATTTGGCCAGGAAATCAGGGCTAACACTCCTGAGTGAGAATAATATTGTTTGTTCTACTCTTTTTGTAAAGAAATAAAAAAAGTTGGTTTACAGGATGAAGTTGTTTGGGTTTTTGTTGTCAACTGCAGTCCCACATAGAGCAAGAAAATTGGCGTGTGAAGGGTCTTGCAGGTTCAGCATAGGCCAAGCTATAATGCATAAAAAACAGAATGTATTTATAATACTTCTCAGCATAGTACCTCCAGGCTCGATCCTGACAAAGCTCCCATCGACTTCACTTGTTCAGGATCAGAGTCCTCCCCTTCCATTTTTCTAACAGTTTGTAAAAGATCCTTTTTAACTGTTTCATAAAGGAACACAATAAGTGAAATTCTAAATGGAAAGGGTGAGATCAGTTCTTTTTCATTAATCACAAGGTGCATTGGTATACTTGTTACATACATATATTTGAAATAGATTTAGAGATGTCTCTTCCCTCTCCTTATACCGCTTTTATGGGAAGTATTTCTTGTATGCCCCCCCTGCTGAGATCTTGCAAGCTGCTGCCCTTGGACTGCAATATTTTGTGAATTTTAACAGGCACCCAGCTAATAATTCACTTTGTACCATCTAATAGGGTCCACATAAATGTTTAAAAAAGCCATCTGGAAACATGATATCTTGGAGTCCATAGCTGAATCAATTAAATGATTCAATTCATTTATTAAACCACCTGGGCCACTGAAATGTGATGCCCTGGGACAACTTCTGATGTGATTAATTGATCCATTTGTCCATTTCACATGTTTTAATTTGAAGAGTAAATTGAAATATTGTTAATTTGTTAACCTATATGCCATTGTAGTTAGCGTCTAATCTTTAAAACATGGACTGAATATCACGGTAAGGAATCACTGTATCTTATTAGAGGTAACACAGTGAACAAATGGAGAAAATACTGCGTTCTTTATGCAACTATTTCCTTACAGTGATTAATTTAGACTAACAAACTCAATCATCTGATTCATATTCTTCAGGGTAACCTTGTCATCAGCTTGGTCTTTTAACCAGGAAGAGTTTGCATGCATAGAAAATAAGGACATTTATGGGTAGGAAGGAAGACTGTTAATCTTTAGGTTTAGTAGCCCAGTTAGATTACTAGACAGGGAACTACTAATCCTTATCAGTCTCCAGAATTAGTTCAGGTCTGATGTCATTCAGTGCTTAAAATAAAGACTTCACCTTATCAAAATAGAAACTGAAATATCCCTTGGGAAGCAGGCAATTCCTCTTGAGGTGCCTTGTTCACTGTAGACATAAGGTAGTAAGTGAATCCTCTACATGTAATGTAATAAGAATAGAGCTGGCTGATAGGTACTACTATGGAAACAATTATACATTTAAGAACTCTAGAAGCATTAGCTGTATCAAGATTGCATCTAGGAAAGGAGATTTTTTTCAGTGTGATATTGTCAGGAATTACACTGTAATGGAATGGCTTCAGAAATACAGACTTCTGGGATGCTGTATGGTAATTTTCACTTTGATTCACTACTGCCTTAAAATGAATTGTGTATATAACCATAACAAAGTCAGCTATTCATGTCATGTCACAACATGCCATCTTTTAACCTATCATCATTTAGTTCCACCAAATATTTACTAATTAGACATTTCAGTATAATAACAATTAGGATGCTTCCTGTTAGCTCAGCAATAATTATCTCGTGGGTTAATAACTGAGATGAATGATTAATGACAAACATTTTGCTGGATGTTGTATTTGAAATGTGTCACATTAAAGCATTCAGTTATTATTGTTCCATCAGCTCTAGTAATAAACGCCTTGGATTTGGACTTGGTTTGCTCTACAGGTGCCATAGGATCGTTCTGCAACATTGTGACATCATAACAAAACATCCCATGGTGCAGACATCACATAAATATACCATGACATTGTGGAATGATTATGTTCTTATTCGCGAGGAAACAGTTTTTCAGGATATTTAAATGCTCCTACAATTACAGCTTCCAGAATGTGGTAAAATCATGGATAATCCTGCAAAAGCTGAGGTTTCCACCTCAGAGTTTGTTTATCCCAGGAGATTGTTATTATAGTACTTTATGAACAGGAAACACTCACACTGTGTCATCTAAATAACACATGGATAGGTGTGTTACTCACTGCAATCCATGCTAAAAAAATTCTTGTAATGGATGATTTTATCCCAGTCAGGGGACAGCCGCTAGGCTGAGAAGTGAGAACCACTTTGTATGAGGATTGAGAGTTAAGAGGTTACAGGAATAAAACAAGGATGGAGAGAAGCAGCTGGGAGGAGAACAGGTGGAGGATGAGGGAGGAGGGTGACGCAGCAGCAGCAAATGGTAGTTCATGTACGGTGTAGATCCATTGCTCATGCTTGTGGTTTTTCTATGCCAGTGGACTCTCTCAATAAAAACAGAGATTGGTCACTCATTTATTTTATATTTATTAGCTGGATTTCTAGTATACTGGAAAATTTTCCCCAACTTTCCTCCATTATTTGAATGTAATTCCTAAAACTACTTACAGTATCTGAATGGAATTCTTAACAGCACTTACAAGCACTGATTTTCAAAGGGTTTACCAGACACAATCCCTGGGAAAAACAGCGATTTAGAAATGTCACTTTCTGCTTTAAACTGCAACTAGTTCAACCACTTTACATCCAGCCAGCCTGCAGAAGGAGGTGGAGTAGCCATTTTATTCCCTTCCAGCTCAAATGCAGGAAAACGTCACTAAAATCAAAATGATTTGAATATATCCATTTAATCTATGAGACCACAGAGACAAAACTGAACTGGATATCCTGCTAATCTATAAACCACAAGATATCACTGGCTTCCCAGAGGAGTTGGTAAAAGATACTTTCTGACAAGGTGATGAAGTTCTTAAGAATCAATATCAGACCCATTATCTTGGTAGACTTCAATATCCACATAGATGAAGCCGCTATTATGACAGTCCAAAGCCCTCTACCCAAACACTCCACTTTGGTTTCTCCTAGGTGATATTTGCCCCCCAGCTGGCTGTTACTAGAATTAATTTTTTGACGGGACGTGGACATCAGACACGCAAGAACCACCATCCTATCCTGGTCAGATCACTTCTACCCTCAGGCAGAAACTCTTCCCATTGCAAGGTCAGAAGAAACCACCACCCAAATACTCTCTCAATGCCTAGCTGAATCCAACACCTGAATGAAAAGCAGCTAGTTAAAGCTGAATGCAGGTAAGAATAAGGAAATGCTCACAGGACAAAGAGTTATTTACATGGGAGAACCCACGGCAGTTAAACTTTCCTGCATGCATAATCACTTTTGTTCTTCATTTTGGTTCTTTGTCACACCCTGCACCCCACTTTTGGGTTTGGAAATGGGGAGAGGTACACTTCTGATTGTTATGTCACTCTGTAGCCTTTAGGTCCTTTGGGCCATTATGCTATTGATGTGTAAATAGCCATGGTGACAAAAAATGTATATATCCATGCTCTACTGGCCAGAAGATTGCACCCCATCTTATCAGACACAGACCTGGCCAGGGTGACCAATGCATTTGTGACTCTTAGGCTTGATTACTGGAACTTATATCTAGGAACAAAGCCACACACCCTGAAAAAGACCATTTGCTCAGCAAACCAGTGCTCCACTCTGGACTTGATCCAAAGCCCACTGAAACAAATGGGAGCCTTTCCATTGACTTTAATGGGGTTTGGGTCAGACTATCTCTGCATTGGTTCCCAATAAAATACAGAGTCCAGTTCAAGGTCTTTCCCGATAGTCAAAACCTTCCATTTAATTGTTCCTAGCTACCTGAGAGATTATCTCTCCATCCACCACCATGTCCTCCTACAACAGCAAATGTTCTATGGAAACCATGAAACTCTCAGCCAATAAGGGGAGCTCATGAGTGTGGGAAACAGAAGTTTCACAGGAGCTGGAGCTAAACTATGGAGCGAGAGATAAGAATGACCATGAACCACACCACCTCTCAGACTAAATGCAAAACTTGTTTCTCTGAAGTTGCTTTCCCACAATAATTTCTGCACAGAGATAAAAAGAGAAACAAAGATCCTAAATAAACATAAGAAAGAAAGAAAAATATTTGAAAAATTTTAAATCCTTGGGAGATGCTCAATTACTATAGTACTGATGAGAGAGAGAGAGACAGAGAGAGAGAGAGAGAATCTGGGAGGTGTCACATTGAGCTTCAGATCTGTGAAACCCGAAGTTCTATGAAAAGTACAGTACAAGCCTGGGGACTATGACAGATTGGATATTGTCAGTTGAGAAATCATACTTGATAAGAATGGGATTATTGAGAAATATGGAATTACGGAAAACTTGGGAACCTTAAGGCTGTGACTGAAGGAGAATGATCTACTGTCTAGTAATTAAACACAGGAAAGCAAACACCTTTGGGGGTGAAGGGAATACGCTAATACAGGGCCTGATCTTGCTTCCAAGGATGCATATAGAAAAACTCCCAATGACTTCAGTGGGAGCAGGATTGGGCCCTTAGGTGAGGACATTAAGAGCTATTTACATATCAGCATCAGTGGAAGAGAAAGACCACCATCCAAGGCAGGTAATTGTATATGTGAGTTCAAAGGAGATTTTGAATTAATGTTTGTTAACAGACAGGAGATGGAAAACAAACCTATTGGGCAGAGAAAATGGATATTAATTCATTCACTCAGCTACAGCACCTGTGCAAATATCACCATCTCTATTCGGATAAAACGGAGCACTCCATGGCTGATATGATAATGCCGATTAACACCTGACCACTTCACAGGAAGCAAAGAATAAAACTGGCAGGTCTGCAGAGCAGAAAAGAGAGATTCTAGTGAGAGAAATGGAGACAAGGGACTTGTCTATACTTACAGCGCTGCAGCTGCACCAGTGTAGATTTTCCACACCCCTGAGCAACGTAGGTAGACCCACATAAGTTTGTAGTGTGGATCAGGGATAGAGTTGTGGTGGGAATGGTTTGCTCATGAGAATTTTTGAGATTTTGAATTTTTTCCCACCCCAAAGCAGGACAAAAAGTCAAAACTTTGAAAAAATGTGGCAAACCAAAAATCAGATTTTTTTTTGATTGGGTCAATCTAACATTACATTTCCATAATTCTGAAACATTTCATTGTGATTTTGACCTTTTTAATTTTTTTTTTACTATAAAGTAACAAATTTCAAAACAAAATATCATTTCCACCTGAAAAACCAGAAATTTCATTTAAAAAAAGTCGATATGGGATGTTTCAACAGTTTCAAAATGCATTCCTTTTTGTGTTTGTTTTGTTTTTTATTTGGGGGGTTTTTGTTCTTGTTTGCTGTTTTTTTCCCAAACCCCGGGAGATTCGTCAAAAGTGACCCTTCTCTGCAAACAGTTTCTGTTTAAAAGAATCAGTGTATTCTGACAACAAAAAAAAGTCTAAAAATTCCCCACTAACTCTCATGGGAACCCCCTTCAGAAAGACTGAACTTCACAGACCTCAGGGGCTGGAACAGTGACCCTATGATGACAAGAAAGCCACCTTTCTCATCATGCACTGTGCTACTACTTTCTAAGCACTGCAGTGGGACTCAGGAGACCTGAGTTCTAGTCCTGGCTGGCCTGTTGGGCACTTCAATCTGTCTGTGACTCAGTTTCCCCAGCTGTAAAATGGTAATAATGATATCGACCTCCTTTGTAAAGTGCTTTGAGGTCTAATGATGAAGAGCACTACATCAGAGGTAGCACGTGGACATGGTCTAATTCGTCTTTAGAAACCTAAATAGGGACTTAGATGCTTTACTCTAGGCCCCCAGTTAAAAATATTATGTCCATAAAGTTGTGTGTGAAACAAGAGAAAGAAAGGCCTGACAAAGAAAAGAATTGGCAAGTCACCTTGAAAAATGCCCCCTTCTCCCGGAAATACAAATCTATAGACCATGGAGAGCATGTTCTATCTCTGGCTACATTCAAGATACAGGGACAAAGCCATGCAGGCTTACTCCATCCACTCATCATGATCCTCAAGCAAGTGCACAAAGAATGCTAAAATCTAAAAGAATCAGCACAGACCCCTGACTTTACTCCATCACTACAGAGAGGTTAAAGAACAATGGGACCAGCGTAGTCTCTGGATCATGTTTAGAGTTTGGAGCTGGATTAACAGAACTCAGAGAAATCAGACTTCTGATGCCAGTGTCACAACATACAGCTATGTAGCCCCTAGCTGACCTGAACCTCAGATTAACATGAGGTTTATTACAGGTTAAGCAAAACTGTTATGTAACTAGCAACAACTGAGCAGGACAGAATCAAAATAGGCAAGCAATGACTCAAGGGCATCTCTGGACCTACCATATCCAGCACCAGCTGGTCGTAGCTTTTTTGCAGCAGGTTATTAGAAGTGTAACAAAACAAAAACAAAGAAGATAGGATTGATTTACAACTTTCTTGCATCACTCCGGACAAATACCTAAAATTGAGACACTACTATATTTATGCTTCATCTTTTGCTGATTTGGAGCTATAACTGACCCTGCAGAAGTATTTTCCCTCTAACACTCATACACCGTATCTTATACTTGGCCTCCTCAAATTTCTAAGCTGTCAACATACAGTGCTGAGAGCTTATTAAAGATAACAGATGACTGAATCATTATTAAATGATTTTTGAGAGATCCAGGCAAGGATTTATAAAAGAGGTTTCACAGACGGAAAAAAAGAAGGAAAGCCCCTTTACCACTGATTGGGAACTATATGTAGGGCATCAGAATTAAAGCCTATGAACTAGGTTTGTTTCAATTTGTTCCCATCAGAGCTTTGCTGAACAAGACAGAGAAACGCTGGCAAGCAGCCATTGATGAGACAGTACTGACAGGAAATAAGGGGAAACACAGTAACAGACAAGCATACTATATCTAGTTGATTTCACAATTACATAGAAAAAAATCCCAGTGCAGGAGACTATTCCATATACTGGGTATACTGATTTCTCACAGAGATAATTGCTGATTTGCAAAGAAGTACCAGGCTAGAAAGGAAAATTTATATCAAGCCATGGATTTCAATGAGATCTGGAGAATTGAACTTGGTGTTCAGGAGAGAAAAATAAAATAGGAAGAGAATTTATTGTAATAAAAAGGTTGCTATGGAGCACAATGGCAAATAAATATGTGAAACTAACTTAAGGTAAAGTAAGTGGAGAGGAATCTAGCTATGGGAGGATAAAAAATGAGTTCACAGCATCAAACTGAGGAGAACATTTTCAGGCAAGAATTGTACTTGTTTACATACTCTAACTGGTCACGTAGTTAGTTGTTATTATTAATCATGTTTATTCGGTGAAGTGCCTAGGGATTAAGGGTGTGCTCTGGAATTCAAATTTGACCGTTAGAGGAGAGGCCAGGGGCTGGGTCCAGGGCCAGAGCAGTGGCTGGGACTGGGGCTGGAGCAGAGGCTGGAGCCTGGAGCCTGGGTCCAGGGCTGTAGCAGCGGAGGGGGCTAGGTCTAGGGCTGGAGCAGAAATATATATATAAATGAATACTGGGGGGAGGGGGATGCACATGCTTATTCCCCTTCATGCACATTCCTGCCAGGGACTAGCCAAGAATGGGCTCCATTGTGCTAGACACTGCACAAACACAGAATAGTAGCTGGTTCCTGCCCCTGAAGAGCTTACAATCTAAACAGACAAGACAGAAGAAGGGTAAGGAAAAGGGATGTAACAGAGCGATCGACGTGATGGCAGAAAATATCATGTTAGTTCCACAGTTGTTTTAATTGTTTGGGCTGGATTTAGCAGAGGGTGGGATAAACTAAACAGAAAGACGAAGGAAGGGAGGGGATCGGGGGTGGGTGGGGGACAGAGCGGGGGTAAGAGGGAGGGGAAGGAAATTCGGAGGGGTAGTGACGCTGATATGAAGGGACTGTGAGCAAAGCGATGGGAGGCGGTTGTAGCAAACAGCCAATCAGCACAGACAAGTCTAAACTGTAGAAAAGATTATCAGTAACCATGGGTCCCTGCTGAAATTGTTTTGCAGCTGCTCTGCCAGGTTCAGTGTCTGCCTGGCTCCTCCCTGCAGTTTCTTTCCGAAGGTCACATTGCTGGCAGGAGGGGCGACACCACCTGGGTCCTAGTCCTCTCTGCATCTGAGTGTGGGGACTGCTGGGCAGAATCTGAGGCCACTGAGATTCTCAGGTGACTGGAGGAGCAGTGTGGAAGGTTTGCAGTTGTGTTAAGCACAGGGATCAGAGTTTACACTATGTGTTACCCCCAGTGTTTATTGTACTTTATTTAATGTATTTATTTGTTTGTTTTCTTTTGTAGCATGATCTAAACACCGGTACAACAAATATAAACATCCATTCCAAAAATTACAGATTTGATCCATAAATCCTCTCCACTCATCCAACCCAACATAACAGTAACTTTACTTACCTCAGCCCACTTCCACCCTCCTCAGCCACCTGCACACCCTCCCTCAACAGCCTGGGGAAATAGAGAATGACACAAAGGTCAACAAATTCAAGCTCTGTGAAACCAAGGGGAGAAGTGTGCTCCAGTTGAGGGTCTCTCACTGAGAGCTCCTTCCTAGAAATACTCTTTCCATATAAAACCGAGGGCTCCTAACTACAAGTAACTCAATTGACCTCTACAGCTGTAATACCACATGAAGATATGGGCAGGCACTAAACCATTCATGTGCAGCCTTTGGGATTTAAAGGTCAAAAGCAACATCTTGAATTGCACCCAGGAATGAAGTGGAAGCCATTGCAGCTCATGGAGCACTGCAGTAATGTATGCCCTGGGAATAGCCCCAGTCAACAAGCCAACAACTATGCTTTGCTCCAGTTATAGCTTCCAAAGAGTCTTAGAGTGTAGCCAAATTTTGCAGTGTTCAAATTGTGCAAGGCACTTGGCAGAATAAATTAAGAGACACATTTCCTGTCCTGAATAATTTACAATCTAAATTTAGACATGACATTACAACTGAGGTGACACAGCAGAAGTGATTAGAAGGTATGAGGAGAGGATGTCTTTCCTTCCATATGGGACAGTGTGAGAAGATGCATGAAGTCAGGTATGGGAGAAGTGAATGAAGAGCTCATCAAAGCTCGTGTTATTGATGGGGTGGAGGAGCAGAATTAGGAACCAAATAGGAGAGAAGCTCAAAGATGTAGGCCAGGCTGAGTCACATAAAGCCAGGAAAGCCAGAATAAGTAGTTTGAACTTGATGTGCTGGGCAATGACAAGCCAGTGGAGGGAGGAAGATGATTTTAGCAGCACCATTTTTGGACAGTCTGAAGAGGAATAACGTATCAGGATGGTAAGAAAGGAGAATGTTGCAATATTAGCCATTCCTTGCACATGGCCATGTCAAATACAAGACCTCCCCAGATATCACTGCTGCCAAGTGGTCTTCTACAAGTATGGAGTGGGGACCAAGATTTGCTGTTTCCGTGGATATACTGACGGGCAGCAATAGCACACAGAACAGGAAAGCAATTATGCTATAGAATGAGGCTTTTGACAGGAAACACATAGGGACTGATGTTTTACAGATACGTATCCACATTAATAGCAGAGCCTTATAAAGTGGCTAAAAGCATGAGAAGATCTGATGCCATCCAGAAGAGATCCAGGTTAGACACACATGCATTCACACACCTACTCAGAGATTGTGGATTTTCTTGTAAATTAAGTGAGAAATGTTTACATCTTTCTCACATATATCATATATATATATATGTTCATGCTTCTCCCACAACCACCATCAAAATACAGGTATGCAAATCAGTGCAAAAATGGGTGAGGAGGGTGGAGAACATGAATAAATCAAGCCTGGGAAAATACATATTGCCTAATTTTGAACCCACTCACATTGTGGGCTTAAAAATTCAGCCTGAATTCAAATGCGGTTGGGTTTGTGCTCCACTAGAAGAGACTGTAAAAAAGGCAGCAGAGAGTGGAGTGATAAACATTGTCCTGGGAAAAATAGATACAGTATGCAGCCCATACACCCTCCACCCATTTGTGGCGGCCTAACTTCTTGGGGAATTTCTTCTGTCCTAATACATAACATAGGCTTCCCTCCAGATAACAAACATGGGCCAGATCCTCAGCTAGTGTAAATTGGTCTGGCACCACTGATTTCTGGCGTGATATATTTTTAAAAGGTGAATCATCCCTGGTGAAAATGGGTTTAAATTACAGATGGGAAGTTTTGGAGACTAGAAACTAGATAAATTCATGGAGGTTAAGTCCATTAATGGCTATTAGCCAGGATGGGTAAGGAATGGTGTCCCTAGCCTCTGTTTGTCAGAGGGTGGAGATGGATGTCAGGAGAGAGACCACTTGATCATTACCTGTTAGGTTCACTCCCTCTGGGGCACCTGGCATTGGCCACTGTCGGCAGACAGGATACTGGGCTAGATGGACCTTTGGTCTGACCCAGTATGGCCGTTCTTATGTTTAAACAGTTTTACAAACCCAAAATATTTTGTGAGGTTCTCAAAAGCTCAGAGTCTATAAGGCTCACCCACCACTAGTAAGCAATAGAAACATCTTGCCCAAATGAGCAAATCCATTGTATTCTTCCCTCTTGCTTGATAACCTAAGAAACAGTCACTGCAAGTTAAACCTGCCAAAGATGCAGTTTTACCTCATGTAAGTCCACCTCTTTCCCTTGTTTCCAGTTCTATAGACTGTCCTCTTCACTAGATGGATGGGGAAGGATAGGCTTTCTTCACCTTATGCTCTTCACAATCAAGGACCAGTCACAACTGTAGCCTTTGAGCACAAGGACTGTGTGGGGCTAACAAGGATGGGAAAAGTCCAGATGGAATAGATGTTCAACCAGAGAGAAGATCGCACTCAGACCAGCCACGTAGGACGCACGCTTTGAACCCTGTAGCAAGGACTGTGATCCCCCTCAACACCAGAGAGTTCCTCAATGAGTCACACAAGGTCTCCCATAGCTTTCAGTGAGTTAGGGCTGCCTTACAATAGCCCTAGTGTGATTCAATGTCTTTAAGGCAAGATAGTGTCTAGAGCTGGTTGAAGGAAAACGATGACCAGCTCTACTAGAGACTTTTAAAGGGTGGGGGTGGGGAGGTATAAACCATTGATGAAAAAATTCTTCCTTTTTCAAAATGGAAATGTTGTGTCCCTGATATTTGATTGCTATCCTCCTTACTTTTGTATGTCCATAATCTCAAAAGTCAGATCCTTTCCCTCTTCTCAAGGAGACCACCTTTGCCTGCCACAGTGTTTCATGTGGGAGCGGAACAGATGACATCAGTTCTGATCAAATCCATGGAAAACAGGTGTTTCCCAAGATAGCACTGGCCTGAAGAGAAGAGCACCTCATCTAAAGCACACTGAATGACAACTGAGACCACATTTGTAGCATTTACATTTGTGTGTCTGCTAGGTACAGAAAGAAAAACACAACTGAGGCAAAACCCAACTCCCATTAAAATCAAAGGATTCTTTTTCGTTTACTTCAGTGGAAATTGGATGAGGTTTATTAGAACACAGCATCTAGTTACTGGAAGAAACTCAATGCAAGTGTACGTACAGCTAATAACAGTAGAGCCTTATGCCTCTCACTTCCTCAGTCTTCTTTCCAGCTTCAGGATCTTACTTCTCAATACCAATTCTATAAATATAACAACAACAATTTCCCTACCATGTTCCTATTGTGCTACAATAAATGCCAAAAGATACATACAGTCCAGTGAGTGCATAATAGCCCTTCTATTTACTAATTAAGAATCAGATAAGAAATGACTTTCAGCATATGTATGTATGTACTTTGTGCGTGTTGATCAACCATCTTAATGCATTTATTAAATGCAAGGTCCTTGTGGTATTTAAAAATGTAATGCACTATGAGGCCACTCTGAACAATATCCCTGGCATGTGGAGAACAGGAAATAATCTCCTTGTTATCAGAGCTGTGATTCTTGCCCTGGCAGATAGAGACAGAAAAGCAAACTCCTGCCATCTTTTCTCAAATGCGTTCCAACATGGAGGCCTATTACCCTGTGACTAACAGCTTTTACTTTGAAAAATATCCACCTGCATTCAAATAAGCCCTGATGTGTCATCATGGCAATATGTATTTTAATCAGAGTTCCTGAGTGGAGCTTTCGGTGAAGGGTTGTTCTGGAGGCATTCCAATAATATATGGAAATAAAGAGGAAACATATAGGAGCACAATGACTCATGACACTTGGGGTGTAACTGTGGGGGCAGAGGGTGTCTCCTAGCAGGAAATGGAAGAGCAGATGAACTTTTGAAATGAGTTTGGAGGAGTGATGTGGGAACATACAGTAACTCTACAAAATAAACATTCTTGGTCATTATATTGCTCTTCATTTACTCTCTCCAATTATAATATTGTGGTCAATCTACAATGATGTATTTAAACACCCCCTCTAGCGAGTGCATATGATACGTTAGGCAATATAACTGCTGATTCCATGCACATTTCTTTTCAAATAATACCCACTCTAGTCATGTTCATGGCAGGCTGACCCCAATGCATGGGGGCAGGGAAAACTCACTGTCAGAAAGCTGCCACCTCCTCCTCTTTTAAATCTTTGAAAACTTCCTTTGGACTGGCAGTCACCTGCTGCTATTATGACCACTGAGACAATTAATTTATGCAAATGTACCCAATCTTTATGTTACCTTGTCTCCCTCTCCCCACTTCACCACTTTTTGTTCTGTTTATCTGCCTGTTTCATCTTGTCATAATTTTAGCTCTCTGGAGGGGGAAATATCTTTGTTTTACTCACGTATACAATGCCTTCCTAATCCCTGACTGAGACCCTCCAGGCACCATCACAATAATCATCATCACCATCACCACCACCCCAAAGGAATTTTCAGGTGTCAAGGTGAGTTTGTTTCCTTTCTCCTGATAGAATCCATTTAGGACCATCATTTTTGGACTCTAAGGCAAATGATTTTCAAAATCTCTAGAACTGTGTAAGCAGTGAGGGTACAATCTCTGGATGTGTGAGGTGTTGCCTAGTAATCTGTGGTTCTGTGTTACTAGCCTGTAGTTTTCTGAGAGTGCAGTATATCAGTTTTTTTGTTTTGTTTTGTTTTTGGCAAAGGTAGAGCTTACTGAAGAGGGATAACATCTAGTTTCATGACCTTAGAAGACATATACTTTCAAACTTCTCTGGAAAGACATCTGCTTCCAGTTACTCAGAGGCAGCTCCCACTTTTCTGGCTGAGTAATATGTATGGATGTGGATATACCAAAGAGGTGGGGTTCAGAGCTGGATCCTGATCAAAATTACTTTTAGGATAGACTCTGAGGCTTGGGTTTTAGGCCCAATCGGCGCTTCTTTTGTCTTTGGATTCAATGGCTCCAAAATCTCAATGATTTTTGGCCTCAGCTGAACTTGAAAGATTTCTGTCATTTGCATGGTGGAAAAACATCTTACAAAATCAGCTGTTCTTTTCAGATTCTTACCACGATGGGTTGAAACCTTGCTAAAACAGCTATTCCTGTGAAATTTTGGCTGCAACTGGAAAACAAACCTGTTTGGACAGGTTTTTAGTGTTTTATAATGCCACCCCTCATTGTAGCTCGGAGTTCAAATCTGAACTGCCCAAAATTCAAAGGATTTTGGTTTTGAGGGTCCTTAAAAATTCATTTCAAGAAAGAGTCATTGAGAAGGTGTTTTTTTTCTCTCTCTCTCTCTCAAACCGTCTCAATGACTCTTTCTTTAACTGAATGTTAAGGACTCTCAAAACCAAATATATATATACACATGCATGCACTGTTTTTTTTACAAAACACAAGTTAACCAGGAAGGGGAGAGAGGCCATGAGGCCTTTTTGCCCAGGATATGAATCACCTCATTAACCAGTCGTTTTCTGCTCTATTTTTCTAAACAGTTTATATCTGGAGCACAGATGTTTTGAAGATGAAATCAAAGGGAGAATCTGGGGTCTGAGTGTTTATCCTTACTGGTGTTCTCAGCAGAAAGGCAAAAGACTAAATGATCGTGGAGAATGAACTACCCTTCCATCCCCAGAAGTTATCACTCCAGCTCATAGTTGAGGCATACTGATGGGAAAGCTTGTACTGCTGGAGCTTTTGCTAAAACATTTCTATGGTTAAACTGCGGGTTTCACTCCTAACATTGACAGGCTGCCACCTTTCACTAAATTATCTACAAAAAATAACCTTTGGTCACAGCATATTCTGCATTTTAGGAGACCAGGGCCTCATTCTTTCAACCAAAATTATCTGTTTGTATTTCTACCCCAGGGTTTCTGATAAATCACAGTTACATTTGTTAGTGAGTGAACAGGTAAAACAAGAACATAAGGACACACCTGAGGCACTTGGTCCAGAAACCTCCCTTCCTTCTCTCTTCATGGAGAACACAGATGCAGCCGGGAGAGAAGACTTCACAGCCTCCTGCCACTATCTAATCTATCTATCCAGCTACCTATTTACCTGCCTTCATGGCCCTTAGCATAATCTGACCTGCTCCCAAGTATTTTAAAGAAACAAGCAATATTAAGGTCCATATAAACACATAGGGAGATGGAGAAATAGAGAGTTAGATAATGGCAGGAGGCAGTCAGATACTATGATAATTAAGAAGGGAGATAATGGGTATTAGCTTCTCCATATTAAAGTTGCAAGCAACCTCCATTATAAAACCTTGTATTTGCCTCACCTGTAACCTTAACTTGGCAAAACCGTTGGACTTGAAAATTGCCAGGTTTTTCTGAAATGTTTTATTAAATTGACTAAGTAGTTTTAAAGATTTTAAAAAGGCTTCTTTCTGAAAACTCTGCAGCTTTGAATTTTTTCTGCACCTCTTGGTCTGCCCAGCAAAATCAATTACACCACAAAAATTGAAATGCACTTTGTACAGATTTTTATATTGACTTATGTAAGAGGCATGTGTACAGGGGCAGAGTTGTAAATTCTTTAATGTAAAAACTGGGCATGATTCTCTGTTAATGACACTGACAGGGAAAATAACATGGTCATGGAGAATATTTTCCACCAATGATCTCTAAACCAGCCAGAGCTATTTATTTAAAAATAAAAGGAAATTCAAGTAAGTATTTAGCCTTAAGTCAACAAGCGTGTTCTGTTATTCTTTTAAAATCTTCAAAATGTAGACAACATTACTATACAAAGCTTTGCAATTCTCTTCTAACAATGTTGAAGCAGGGGGCGGGGCCACTGTCCAGGCACTGGTGCCCCCCACCCTCCATACACACACACTCCTAGGCATAGGTGCCAACTTCTCCTGGCGCCGGTGGGTGCTCGACTCCCCCAGCCCCAACTCCACCCTGCCCCGCCCACTCCTGCCCCTGCCCCACCCCCATTCCAACCCCTTCCCCAAATCCCTGCCTCTTCCCCGCCTCCTCCCCTGAGCGCGCCACGTTCCCGCTCCTCCCCCCTCCCTCCCACAGCTTGTTATGCTGAAAAACAGCTGTTTCGCGACAGCTAGCGCTGGGAGAAGAAGCGGAGACGCGGAGCACTCAGGGGAGGAGGCGGAGGCGAGCTGGGGCGGTCTGGGGAGCTTGGTTGCCGGTGGGTGCAGAGCACCCACCAATTTTTCCCCATGGGTGCTCCAGCCCCAGAGCACCCACGGACTCAGCGCCTATGCTTCTAGGGAGCTTCCGACGCTCAGGCCCTGGCTCCCTGGATGCTGGAGTCACATGCCACCCATGGGGGAAGGAATCACCATATGCCCAGACTGTAACCATCTTACTCACTGGTGAGCAGATCATAGAATCATAGAACTTAAGATCAGAAGGGACCATTATGATCATCTAGTCTGACCTCCTGCATGATGCAGGCCACAAGAGTTGACCCACCCACTCCTGAAATAACTCTCACCCTTGACTCAGCTGTTGAAGTCCCCAAATCATGATTTGACGACTTCAAGCAGCAGATAATCCTCTAGCAAGCGACCCCTGCCCCATGCTGCGGAGGAAGGCGAAAAACCTCCAGGGCCTCTGCCAATCTACCCTGGAGGAAAATTCCTTCCCGACCCCAAATATGGCGATCAGCTGAACCCCGAGCATGCGGCCAAGATTCTCCATCCAGACACTTAGGAAAAGACTTTCAATATCCCAACATTTATCATCGGTACTAACTACCAGCGGTGGCACATTATTGACCTATTGAGTAAATCAAGTTATCCTATCAAACCATTCCCTCCATAAACTTATCAAGCTTAGTCTTAAAGCCGGAGAGGTCTTTCGCCCCCACTATGTCCCTCGGCAGGCCATTCCAGTATTTCACTCCTCTGACGGTTAGAAACCTTCGCCTAATTTCAAGCCTAAACTTCCCAACTGCCAATTTATATCCATTTGTTCTCGTATCCACATTAGCACTGAGCCGAAATAATTCCTCTCCCTCCCTGATATTGATCCCTCTGATATATTTAAAGAGAGCAATCATATCTCCCCTCAACCTTCTTTTGGTTAAGGAAAACAAACCGAGCTCCTCAAGTCGCCTTTCATACGACAGGCTTTCCATTCCTCGGATCATCCTAGTGGCCCTTCTCTGTACCCTTTCCAGTTTAAATTCATCCTTCTTAAACATGGGAGACCAGAACTGCACACAGTACTCCAAATGAGGTCTCACCGGATAATCACAGTGAAGTCAATGGGGCTGCTTGTGTGAGTAACTGGTCAAGTGGGAGTATGGAGGTCCCCATCTGGCCCAAAGTGAGGAAGATACTTTCCTGAGGAAAGGTTTCAGAGTGGTAGCTGTGTTAGTCTGTATCAGCAAAAACAACGAGGAGTACTTGTGGCACACAAGTACTCCTTGTTGTTTTTTCTGAGGAAAGTTATTCTCATGGTGATTTCAGCACCAACTCACACACTCAAATTCTGCGAGGACACTCAGTTGTGATGATATGGCACAAAGCGTTTGCAGCATCTTCACCAGCTCCCCAATAATGCAATAAAATGGGAGTCCTGCAGAATTCAATTAATTCACCTCATAAAACCCAACAAAGAGAATAATTAAATAAATTGTCTGAGGTCTTTTCAGAATATCATTCCATGCACCTTCCTCTCAAAAGCTGATTTTAACTGATTTTTGGTGCTTCAGTCATTAATGAATCTAAGTCACAATTGATGAGCATGCAGGTAGAAAGGAGATTTCCCTCCAGGAAACTCATACTACTGTAACTGTGAAATCTTGCCACATATGCTCAAATTCCTTTAAGAGTGAAAAAGCAGATGAAAATTCTTCTGTGTACCACTGTGCAAATTATATGACTGAGAAAATGGATGCTGCTTGCTGCTTTCTTTTGATTAAATGATCCCAAGCAGGCTGTACTGGGGGGGGGGGGGGGGGGGGGGGGGGTGAGGAGTGTTATTGGCACCCTGCTAAATCAGCACAGGAAAACAATGAGAGCCTTCTTCCTAATGGCCTATATCTCTCACTTCCTTTTGAAGTGTTGAGAGTTCCATGAATTGGATTACTCTCCTCTGATGTACTGTAGGTGAAAGTTAGCAAGGCTGATGTTATGCATTCCAATATAGTCATTTATCACTCATGATATGAAAACTAAAGGGATGATACAATGCTCATTGCTGCCTTGCTGGACATGCTGATATATCACATGTACAGGCAGGTAGCAAGAAAGATTTTATATATTTAATATTCTGACATAGCTACATACACATATGTATATTTAGGTCCTGTCTCTACTACAAATAAAGCTGTACAAATAATTTGCAATGAGTGCTTTATTCAGTGAATGTAGTTCTCTTTTTTTGTTCATAGAACATCCATGAACAGATTTTAATTTTCTTAGTTTTATTCATGATTTGAATATAGTCAACCTTTTTTTAAAAAATTCTTTAGTCTAGGGACAAATAGTGACTATTCAACACCTGAGCTGTGCTGCTTAGTTGTGACTGGTCAAAGCAAGCTACATGTCCCTCCTCCTTGATTGGATGAGCATGCAACCAAGGAATCAGCCATGAACTCCAGCCAGTAGGAGCAGCCTGCAGAAGCAGCCAAAGCCAGGACCTTCAGACATTCAGAGAACTTTCTACAGTTTAGACAGGACTTTCTGTACCCTGTGCTGATTGGCTGTTTGCTCCAGTCCTCCCATTCCCTCACACTCTCTTCACCTTAGCTTCATCCACAGCTACCCCTCTCCCTCCCTGCCTTGACCCCCTCACTCCCCCTCCCTTCAATGTCCCCCTCCCTTCACTTTTACTTCCATGTATCTTATTCTCTCTTAACGAAACCCACCCCACAATAAATAAATAAATAAAAAATATGGAACTAACATGACAATTGCTGCCATCAGTAGTTCACTCTGTGTGTTCTACCCCTCCCACAACCTGTGTCTGTCTTGTCTATTTAGATTGCATGCTATTCGGGGCAGGTACTGTCTACTACTCTGTGTTTGTACCGTTCCTAGCACAACGGGGTCCCATTCTTGTTAGTCCTTAGGCACTGCCGTAATAAACATGATTAATAATAATAATTAATAATAATTCCAGCATGAATACTTCTATGTGCAAATTTAAAATGTTTGCTCCTTGAGTAGTCAAGCAAGGGACTTTGCAATTTCCTTTCTGTGAACAATTTTACCTATAAAACCCAAGTGATCTAGTGTTTGTAGAATAAGAACCCAAAAGGTGTGTGAGCAGAACCAAAGTGAATTCATAATAAAATGCTCAAGTAAATATTATTGGGGAAAAAATCACTTGTGTTATTTTCTCAACTCTAACTACAAACAGACACAGGTGCACAGCCCCAACCGGAGCCAGAGGTCCGCCTGGCCCTGTGCTACCAGCGTTCCCCTTCCTGTTGGGGGTGGGCCCATGCTGCGCCACACAGCTCCCCTGCCCAGCGCCCCCTGGATCCACTATGCCCAGAGCCCCCCCTACAACCCTTCCACCACAAATGCACAGTGCTGTGCACACACACCCTGCCCAGCGCCCCCCTGCCCACAGCCCCACCACAGCTGCCCAACACCCCACACAGAACCCCCCACTCACTAGTTTCCCAATAGACACAGATTTCCCCTCTTTCCCTTCCTTCCTCCCTCCCTCCCAGTGCCCTTCCCCACATCCCCACCACCACAACTACACAATGCTCCACACAGACCCGCACTGCTCACTGCCCTGACACACACAGATCTCCCCCACTGTCTAGCACCCCAAAACACACAAACCTCCCCCACAGCCCAGCGCCCCTCCACACCCTCACAGCCCAGCGCCCCACACACACCTCCCAGACACTCACTCCATCACAACCTGCCGCACTCACCGCCCTTCTGGGAGGTCTCTGGCTCCTAGGGTGAGAGCGGCGAGGGGACTCTCCAGACTCTCCATGTGCTGTGCCCGCCACAAGCGTGAGCTCCGTGGCTCCCATTGGCCAGGAAAAGCACCAATGGGAGCTGCCGGAGCCGCGGAGTGGGGCTTGCAGGCGCCAGCAGCACACAGAGTCCCCCCACCCTAAGAGCCAGAGGGACCTGCCAGGGGGCGAGGTGGGGAGTCGTGGCGGTGCTTACCTGGAGCGGCTCCCGTCCCGGGAAGCATCTGGCAGGCTGGTTCCTCTGGCTCCTAGGGTCGCGGGTCGGGTGTGTGGGGGGTGGAGGGCTCTCTGCCCGCTCCCGGCGCCTGAAAGCCTCACTCCTGCAGCACGCGGCGCTCCTGCCGGCGGGCGGGTGCCGGGAGCTTCCCCAGGAAGCGGTGAGTGGCGGCGCCGCGGCTGCGGTCCGGACGGTCCCCGATATCGGGACAAAGGGCATCCCGACCGATGTAAGGTCAGGACGCGGGACAAGTCCCCTAAAATCGGGACTGTCCCGATAATATCGGGACGTCTGGTCACCCTACTGCCTTACAGAACCATACTTTGGCTTCTGCCAAGTTCAGAGGCAACCACATTCTCAGGTCCCCTGCCCCAACTGTATTGCGTTTGTGGAGCAGAAGGGACCTTAGAAGCTGCCTTCCTGTAGGGCTTGCATGATTTATCTGTGATAATTATATAGTCCCCATTACTGTAGTATCTGAGCACCTCACAATCTTTAATGTACTTAGCCTCACAACACCCCGGTGAGGTAGGGAGTTATTAGTATGCCCATTTACAGGGAGAGACCAGAAAAGCTAAGTGGCTTGTACAGGATCTCACAAGAAGTCTGTTGCAGAACATGGACTTGAACCCACACACCTTGAACCCTGTGATGGGGCAGCCCCGCCCCGCACTAGCCCCAGCAGCGCCAGACCAGTAGCTCTGGAGGCCGAAGTCCCGCCCCGCTCGTACTGGGCATGCTCCAAATGCTGTGGCAGTATAAAAAGAGGGAACTCAGCTCAGTCTGGGCTGGTGACCGCAGGGGAAGGACCTAACAGGGAAGCTCCTGCGGCGGACCAGCCAACGTCCTTGAAGCTGCTGGGACCGGAGGCTTCCACGGGCTGGCACGAACCCCTACCGCGGGAGGAACCAGGGGAGATGATGGACCCCGAGGCCCGCGGAGAACCTTTGGATTCCTGGGAGACTCCAACTCTCATGCCGGTAGGAAGCGACCCGGGGGGCGACGGACTGGTACCTTGCCCCCGGTGAGCCTCAGCATGTTTCGGTAGGACTGCCCCCAGCTGAGCCGGTAGTAAGGTCCTACCGCCTTGCAGTAGCGGCGCCAGCTTTGCTGGCGCCCTAGGCGGCAGAAGGTCCCGCCCCCGAAATTCCGCCCCCAACAGCGGCGGCGGAAGGTCCCGCCCCCAAATTTTTACGGGCGGCGGGGGCGCAGGCGCCCCCAAAATAGCAGTGCCCTAGGCGACCGCCTAGGTCGCCTAATGGAAGCGCCGGCCCTGCCGCCTTGTAACGAGGGTTTCCTCTGTGGACTCTGGCCATTAGGCCGTGCTGCCCGGCAACCCGGGGCAGTTCTGTGGACTCTGGCCATTAGGCCGTGCTGCCCTGTAGGGAGGGGCGTAAACCCTCACAAACCCACACCAGGCATAGGCTTGTACCATAACCGTGGCATCTCCCCTACTAATGAGCAAGCTGATGTTGATCCAACAAAGTATTTAGAAATGTGCTTAATTTAAAGCATATGAGTAATCCCAATGGAGTGGATGGGACTATTCATGTGCTCTAAATTAAGTGTCTGCCTAAATGTTTTGCTGAATTAAAGCCAGGTGTTGAACATCTTGCAGGTGAAGCTCTTAGTGTCTGAATCTTTATCATGCAGTTTTTAAATAGCAGTTGTCCTCCTTTAGAAGCCGGATCTTTACTAGGCCAGCCACAGGGAAAGTAATTAAATGTGATAGAAGTCATATCTTCTAAAGAAAGATATAAAGTATTTGATTCACTTTTTAGATGAATGCTTTTAGATCATCTTAATTTTAATTAGATTTTACATTTTAATTACCGGTATTTTATGGTCTGTAGATGTGAGTAAATGCAAAACATGCAAAACTCCATTTAGTGACTTTGGGTCCAATTGTCTTATCACCCTAGTATGAATTAGGTGTAAAGTGAGTGGGCTTACACCAGTGTAAAAGCAGTGTAAGCAAGGTGAAAATCAGACTAAAGACTGGTCTTCACTACAAAGTTAGGTTGTCTTAACTACATCACTCAAGGTTGTGAAAAATGTCACGCCCTATATGATGTAATTAAGCTGACCTAAGCCTCAGGGTAGACATTGCTAGGTCCATTGACCAAGCTACCCCTCTTGGAGAGGTGGATTTTCTACAGCTGTGAAAGAACCCCTTCTATCACTGCAGTAAGTATCTACAATATAGCACTACAGCCAGTGGCTATATATGCAGTGCATGCATTGCATGTCTCAGAATTCACAAAAATGTGGCCCATCTGGTGGCCTGCAGGTTGGATCTGGCCCATGTGACAATTCCATCCAGCCCCCGAATGCACACTGTAGAACAAAGTAGCATCTTCTGCACAGCGTGACCTCTCACAAACCTCATGTGCCAGGTCATACCAGCTGGAAGACACCATCTTGTGGAATGTCACTAGACAGTTTGGACCACCTAGGACAGCCAAGAGTAGAACTGAATCTTCCATGATAGAACAGAGCTAGCAGGACAAATAATTCTTTGTCAGGATGGAAAGGTTAGTGCAAAATTTGTTCACTAAAAAGTTGCTGCATGCCTGACTAAAAATGTCACGGCATGCCACAGGATACAACCGCACAGCTTCAGCACTGTAGCTGTGCTGCTGTAGCATTCTAGCATAGACATCCCTTCATTGTCTTTTTTTTCTGTACCATGTGCATTTTGTGGAGCTGTATAAATAAACAACAATCTAGCAATCATTAATCATAATAACAATGTCATATCAGAAGACCACCATGGTTGACACTAGAAGTAGGATTTCCAAAAGTGTATAAGAATTTAGGAGCACTGGTGCCATTAGTTTTCAGTTAGACTTGTCCTCCTAAGTCCCTTAGATGTTGAAAATTTTAGCCTAAGGTCCTGCCCACGCTTCAAAAATAGCTGTTTACTTTTAACAAAAAAGTGCCAAAAAAAAATTTTTTTAAGAGAGAATTTCAGGTGCTCAATATTTCTAAATGTGTGGGGGTTTTTTAATTCAATTTTAATTGACTAGATGCCAAATTCAGATGTGATGTGAAAGACAGTGAAGGTCAGTGGAAGTGTGCCAAATTCAGTGGTGACATAAACACTGGTGTGCATAGGAAACAGGTGCAGGGTGTAGAGTAGAAAAGTAGTGTAACTTATACCAAATTAGCTATGCAAGGGAGTGTAAAATTAGTGTAGCATATGTATTAAGGGGAAGGGAGGTGTAAGCAAGATGTCACAGGAAAAGCAGCCTCCTGTACACACTTTAATTTACAGTGCACCATCCCAAACACTCCTGGTGGCAAATTCAGTATATTTAACAAAATATAAATATGTAGAATAATTCCTGGGCAAGGGCCTCCCACACTCTTGCCTAGATTGTATACTGAGTTATAGGTCAAAAGTCTCTAACAATACCTAAAGTCAGGAACTTAAATGAATCTGGCCTATTTTTAGAAGTGCTGGCCAGGCACAGCTCCTATTGTTGGTGCTCAGCTCCTATGAATATCAGCCCACTTTTATTTGTATGCCTAAATTTGAGTATAGGTGCTTAACTTCAGGCATCTATGTTAAAAATTCTGCCCCAAAAGATGCTAATTGGATATAAATGACTGGGAGCCTTCAATAAGTAAATTCAGTGGGTAAAATTCATTCATTATATTAATTATGTAAAATAAAAACTGGGAATCAAAGGCCTCCAGGGAAAGGAGGAAAGAGGAACCTCTGAAGGTGACCTGTGCAGTGCTGAGCCCACCCACCATCAGACCCCAGTGGGAGGACCTGGAAGGTGGGTAGTGCGACACAGAGGCTCCTAGGCAAAGGGCCCCATTCTTTGCAAACAACTCAGATCTGACAAACTACCCCAGACACACCTTACAGGATACTTATCCATAAAGAGTAACACATACGGTATCTACAGAGAGATTATAACTTGTCAAGAATCATAATCATTGCAACTTGCAGGATGTATTTATGGGTAATATTTAAGGAACAATGATGGACTTGGAGTAAAACTTAATTACCAGGGGACACTGTGCCTCAGTGATGGCCCATTCAGGCAAGATGGTGGTGTCATCCTGCCCGGTTTAGCTGGTGATGAAATGCAAGTCTCATTTGTTTAGACTTACTCAATACAAAGACTTTCCATGGAAAACCATCAGACAACTGAAACCTCTTGAAGGTTAAAAAAACAACACAACAGGACATTTGTTTCTATTCCTAAACAGGGCGAGCCAAAGACTGTTTCAGTATAACACAGAGGAGGGAGCGGTACCCTGAATCCATTCACTGAAGAGACATCTTGGGAGTGGGAAGATTCTGATGAAAGTTTGGATTCTGGTTCCTGTGAAGTCAACCAGCTCTGCAACAGGCTGAACTTTGGGGGGGAAACCTACTTTATTAGAAAGGAAAGCTAACTATTACTAAGTGTAGGCCTAGGTTCATGTTTTATGATTTTGTTTGCTGTTGTGACCATTTGCTTCCACCACCATCTGTCATTTCTAGTTAAAACTTTGTTCGTTCTGTGAGTAGCCAGTGATAGTGACTGGATACCACAGGGGAATGATTCAATGGGACTCGGGGACTGCAGTTCACCTCTTGTTAACCTGCAAGGTGAAGACAGGGCTGACACAGACCAGAGGAGAGTGCTTGACTGACTGAAAGGCAGTGGTCTTATTGGGTGGTAGAAAGTGGGTGGGCGCAAACCACTACAAGCAAGACTGCCTGGAGGCAGGGGGTAACAGGGTGACTCATAGTCCTGAGTACCAAAGAACCATCACATGTAGTGAATGAGGCAGAGTTCTGCAGGAAGAGAGTTGAATGCTTGACATGAGGCCCTGGGTTTGATTTTCAGGACAGCTGAGCACTCGCAGCTGTAACTGAAGTCAATAAGAGCAGTGCTTTGGACATATTAAGAGGTATAGAATACTATGCATGCTCAAAAATCAGATTTGAATGGGGGCGTCCCATGTCTCAGGAGGGTGCTCTAAGCACTGTGATATGTGATAGCCCGATACAGCACACCAACCACCTTAATTCTGGCATTTCCTAACTTTTGAATACCTGACTGCAAACTTAATAATGTTACTTTAATGTAGCCTTTTTGTGTGTAATTAGAGTTTAATGACTGTGGAGTGTATATATTACATAACATAATGGCAGATTTACAATTCAAATGCTGAGGCGGGCATCTGTATTAAACATAAAATATTTATTGGGCAGTCATTAATTAATGAATATTGATACATCTTTGTGAAAAAGTGAAGTGTAACCCATGCCTGCTTGATGTGATGCTCTGTTTCCCCTCTAGTGACACCTAGCCATCAATGAGTCTGCTACAGGCTTGAGTAACAGGCACATGGCTTTTAGCTCATGCAGCTGAGGCTCATATAGTAAGCTTCAGAGAGATCCCAGGTTCAATCCCCCTGATCGGCATCTGTCAGTATTACACAATGTGCTGTATAAGTGCTTCCCCTCCTTACCGTGAAAGGATAAGTGGGGAGCTAAAATGTAATATAATGAGTGCAGTGTTGTCATTTTGGGGGTCTACTCTAGGTTTCTGTACAAGCCGTTAGCAAGTTTTAGAAATGCTTGGATAAATCCCCCATCAGTACAAGCATTCCCCTGTTAATCACAGCTAATGAATAAACTTAATGAGCACAGAGGATTAATGAACTCAAAGGCCTATATTAAACTTCAGCCTGGCTACTTGGAGGTGAAAAGGAGAGGGGAAGGAAAAGCTCAGGAAAAGCTCCAATTATCTCATCAGACACAAATGTCATTTTTTCATCCCTGGTTGAGATATTAAAAATGGACTGACCAAATTTCCCTTGAGCTTACCATAAAGAGGAGCTACACCACTCAGGCCAGTGGCTAAATGCTGCAATTAGGCCCAGTAATATTTCCCTGTACATTTACCTTTTTAAATAAAAAAATTGTAGGTGGAAGTCAGTTTTTGCCTCACGTGCCTGCCAGTTTTTGAGTTCAGAGTACTGTCTTGATGGCTTTCCAGCTCCTAAACCAAAGCATTTTCCTGCACACTCTAAACTTGTTTAAATGTGACATACTGTAGTAACAAAAGATACTGGAACAGACCAAGGCTCCTTCTAATCGGGCATCCTATTGCTGGGAGTGGCAAGTGTTGACTGCTTCAAAGGAAGATGTAAAATCCAATGATACATCTGGGGAGAGGGATAGCTCAGTGGTTTGAGCATTGGCCTGCTAAACCCAGGGTGGTGAGTTCAATCCTCGAGGGGGCCATTTAGAGAACTGGGATAAAAATCCGTCTGCGTATTGGTTCTGCCAGGGGCAGCTCTATGTATTTTACCACCCCAAGCACGGCAGTCAGGTGGCTTTCGGCGGCGCGCCTGCGAGAGGTCTGGCTGGTAACGCAGATTCGGCGGCATGCCTGTCCCGCAGCTTCAGCGTACCCGCTGCCGAAGCCGTGGGACCGGCAGACCTCCTGCAGGCATGCCGCCCAAGGCTCCCTGACTGCCACTCCCATAGTGACCGGCAGGCCTTCCCAGGCATGCGCTTGGTGCCTGGAGCCACCCCTGGGTCCTGCTTTGAGCAGGGGGTTAGACTAGATGACCTCCTGAGGTCCCGTCCAACCCTGATATTCTATGATTCTAACTCAATGTATATTACTGGGGGGAGGGGAATGTCTCCTGTCCCCAGCTGGTGATAATTTTGTACCCTGAAGCATGAGGATACATAGCCCATATCATTGTATCCTAGGTAGTGAAGTCAACGTCTTTTGCATTGGAAACTTGATTCCTGAAAGCACAGTCTGGGAGCTAAGCAAAGGAGAAAGAGAGACCCCAAAATTTTAAACTGCAAGTGTATTTGTAATGGTTCAGTTAGTGCTTTAGAATCCACTCAGGCCCGCTCCTCTTACATACTGTGGATCTGGGCTGGCTTTACTGATCCTAAGGCTGGTCAGGATAGTCTGGTAGGGAGCGCAGAGCTGCTGCTCAGCCACTCTGTGACTGGAATCTGCAGAGGCTCTGAAGGAGCCAGGGACCGCATGAGCTCCCTGCCCCCTCCACTGATTCTGAATCTCCCTCTTTCCTGGCAGCCATTAACTCCCACTGATCCACCTGTGTGGGGCAGACAGGCTGTGACCCCAAAATCAGCTGTTTGAGGTGAGGGGGCTTGGGAAGCAAAGGGTTGTCAGAGGTTCACCCTCTGCTACCTTTCCCTGGGGATATCTTTTGGGCCACTTCAGAACTGTCAGCCTGGTCCAGTGCCAGAGAAGGAGGCTGCTCAGCCCCTTGTTACCTCTCAGCCAGGGAGACGACACCCGTTATGCAGGGACATTGAAGGATGCACCACCTCCCTGCCAGCATCATTCCTCCGTGCTGCTCCACCGACATATATGACAAGAAGGGGTGGCTGAGTATGGGACTGACTGTGACTTCAAGTGGGGGGTGGGCAGCGAATCCAGCGATGCTGCTGCTTAGGGAGGGCATCCCCCAATCGGGATTCTATTAGTGCCCTGTGGGCATGAAGCACAGCTGTGGCCACATTCTGGGGAGTAGGATCCTTTAGTTTTGTAAATGGGGTTTTAAAATGTACACCCGGAGGGTCAGACTCCCTTCTCAGGTTTCAGCTGGGTGTCACATGCCACTGAGAGTCGGATTTGGCCCAGTATGCTTTTCCCCTCATCTGCCTACCCACGTTTTCCTAGGCACAGCATGGTAGAATGAAGCACTGATTGAACTGTGGCGGTTGCCCACTACCCTGCCACAACTTTTGTTTTCAATACATAAGCTATTTGGATTCAATTAAAATCACCGCGAATGCAGGCAGGGATAAACCAGTGGGCAAATGATCAACTGGCAAAATCCAGAAAATGGAGCCCGTGCTACAATCACTAAGCATAAATGCTCAGGAAGCATAACAAGGAATTATTTGTATTATACTGGGTTTTACCATCAACAACCCCATCATGCTCACAACAGGCACACCCCATGCCATGCACTTTGAAAAGGAAAAGCTCCAGCCTTGGGTCATAATTTTATATTTATTAGAGAGTGTTTATTTTTATAGGGGCTTTTTCTTCTCTTTTTCTCATTTTCATCCCTACCTCCTGCTTCTTACCATTTGTAATCACAGTGCCACATGTACCTACGCAGGTAACAGTAGCTGATAACAGCTTGCCCTTTGGACTACCAATATCAGTGCCTGCATGCAACCTCTCACATTTGGTGAACTCCAGCATTTAAAGGTTGTAACATTATTTGGTTTTATTATTTGAATCTAAGAGAGCAGCTTGTGATCAATAAAGGGGATGCTTTTATCATACTTGCCAGTCTTTTATTCATAAATATGCAGATTTTCTGCCTTCTAGCCACACTGCTTGTGATTTTAATACTCATGGAGAAAATAGAGTGATTCCACCCTACCTTTAAGCTGCCTGTTTGTGTCTAGTGTGATAAAATGCATCTTTACTGAACTGGTACATGGATTATGCTGACATCACAAAAACATATTGCTTCTGTGTCTTTAAACATTGTGGAAGTGCTGTATTGTATTAGTCATGTATGGAATGAGGTCACTTCCTTTACACAAGGGCCTGATTCTCATTTACAGTAAGGGGCCTTACACTGTTACAGTAGTTTAAATGGGCCTTAATGTGGGAGTAAATAATATTTGCATTTCCTATTAAATATCTCATTGCAAACTGTGATCAGATATGCTCTAGTGCAACATATTAATCCATGAACAAATACTTAATGGCTCAGATGACAACACATGACACTGAACTGATGTAAGTTATGTGATCACCCTCCAATCATTTTACTATTAAATTGATAACTTAGAGCAGTGCTTCTCAAACTTTTGTACCGCTGACCCCTTTCACATAGCAAGCCTCTGAGTGCGACCCCTCCTTATAAATTAAAAACACTTTTTTATATATTTAACACCATTATAAATGCTAGAGGCAAAGCGGGGTGTGGGGTGGAGGCTGACAGCTCGCAACCCCCGAGGTAATAACCTCGTGACCCCCGAGGGGTCCCGACCCCCAATTTGAGAACCCCTGGCTTAGAGTAACTTCCTTGGCCAATAGCTGAACTGGAGGCATCACATGACCTACACCATATAGGGGGGACCATACCTAATAGGACTTGCTCAAAAAATAAATTAATATAATTGTTGTTATTATTTTGCCTAATACTTTTGAAAAGGCACTTGAATGGTCAAAATCTAAAGAGCTTATGACCTTCCGGTAGAAAGAGCAAATGTGATTATTTTAATCTGTCTTGGCAGCCATAATGAATGCACTGAATGTCAAGATTCTAGTTCAGTAATTGTGTCACTTAGTCATCTGTTGAAAGCTTCTATAATATCCAGACACACATGATATAATGATGCCTAAATGTGATACTTTATTACATATGCTACTCTCCCATGTCAATCCATGCACTGATCAAGTGATGCTCACTTTCCTGGAACTTCTACTCCATCCACTTTCCTGGAACTACCACCTCCACCCACTCTGCTCAGGAACAACAACTGTGTGCAGTGAGCCCTGCATGGATGTGTTAACAGTCAGAAAGTGATGACTAGTTACATCAGTCTGGACTTGCTCAAAGTCACAACTGGAAAAACAAACCTCCCTGCATGCTCCAGCCTGCTCTTCTGTTGATGAATCACAGCATCAACTGGAGTATTTATAAGCAAGTTTCTACTAGCATGATTCCCTATCCACTATGAGAGCTAGAGGAGGCAGGATATTTCCCCCTCTTTAACAATCATTACTGTTGAGGATACTCTAGGTAGGGCTCGAACCTAGAGGAATTATTTACATTATCACTATTATTTCCATACAAGAAGGCAACAATACAAAGAAATAATTTGATTGAAAGAACTAACCCAGTACTTCTGGTTCTACTGAGAAGCTTCACTTCTATTGCTTACAGAATAACTTCTTTCACAACAAAAGGCTTTGTAAAACCCAGTTAGTAATGATTACAAAGTGCAGCAATGGCCATGTGCTGTATTTGTGCAATGTTAGATTTTTTTCTTCTTCATGTTTTCCTATGCTCTGTTTCTCTATCTTCAGAAAACACAGGGCATCTTTTGCCCAAATGATACAAAGTGGAATTTTCAAAAGTTCCTATGTGACTTAGGAACACGAGTCCCATTGAAAGTCAATTGGACCTTTAAGTGCTTTTGAAAATGTTACCTATATAGGTGGCTGAGGAAGGATCTTGCACTAGACTGGGACTCGGGATACAAATGTTCAGTTCCTGGGTCAGTCACAGACTTCCTGTGTGACCTTGGGCAAATAATTTAGTCTGTCTGTGGCTCAGTTTCCCATCTGTGAAACTGGGATAATAATACTTCCTTTCTCCTACACTTTGTCTGTCTTGTCTATTTCAGTTGTAAACTCTTTGCAGCAGTGACAGTTGTTATGTGTTTGTACCATACCTAGCATAATAGAGCCAGATCTCGGCTGGGGCCACTAGGTGTTACTATAATATAAATAAATAATGCTGATGGGATGTGACTTGTAGAATAACATACAGTACATCTGTAATTCTGTTTTCTAGTTATCCTGTGACTCTGGCCTGGTCTACACCTAAAACTTAGGTCAACCTAGCTACATCACTCAGGGCTGTCAAAAATGTCATGCCCTGCGTGACATAGTTAGGTTAACCCTAACCCCCTAATGTAGACACCACAAGCTTGACAGATTCTGTCAACCTAGCTACCACTTCTCCGGGAGGTGGATTACCTACATTGATGGAAAAACTCCTTTCATCAACTTAGGAAGTGTCTACTACACTACAGCACTATAGCGGCATATCTGTAATGCCATTATAGCAGTGCTGCTATACGCCGTGGTTCTCGACCACTTTACCATTGTGGGCCGCATATACAGCTCTCTATGTGTTATGTTGGCTGCATCCATACAACATATATACTACCTGTATGGCCCTGAGGATATCACATGGGCCGCAGCTGTGTGCTGATTGGGCCACAAGCGGCCCACGGGCCACAGGTTGAGAACCACCACATAGTGTAGCATGTGACTACACTGCTACACCTATTTAGCCAAATTCATCCCTATTGTAACTCTACTGACTTAGATGAATTTGGCCTACTTGTCTGGACAGTAGTTCCACTGGAGCAACAAAACAGATAAGCAAGTCCTGTAGTTCATTACTGCTAAAGTTCTGAGAGTGTTGGAACTAAAGGGGAAAAAACCAAATGGTGCTGAATAGTTTACTTTGAAGTGTGGCAGGGAATTTAATTGATTCTTTTGGAGGGGCTCTTGTAAATGTAAACATTGCTTGTGCTTCCCATCCCTATTAATGCATTCAGAAGACTAAGGGCTTTGATGTCCAGATCTTTCAAGTCACTCTTTTTTCCCTCTTCACATTAAACCTCTCATTTGTAATTATTATGATTATTACTGGGGTACATAGGAGCCCTAGTCATAGACCAAGACCCCATTATTCTAGGCACCGCTTCCTTTTCCATGGATTTCCCACCCTAGGGATCTGTCTTTAATAAATAAATAAATAAACCCTTAAAAATTGACAGAGTCCCTTCATTCAGTCTGTTAGGTAACTAATTCGTGCTATTGAAGAAGCTTTTTGTTTCCACATCTGAGACTGTGCTGCCTCCACTTTCCATCAGGGTAACTCCAATGGGACACAACAGCACTTCTCTTTCCGATGACTATGAGGATTTCTCACACAGGTGGCCCCCCACCCCCACCCCCCGTCACATTGTCTGTCTGTCTTTATATCTGTATCAGAATTCCTGGCACATCAGTTAGGTGTGTAAGGGATACAAAGAGGGCCCTCATTGTGCTAGTTCTCCTTCTCGTCTCACCGTAGTAAGATTCTTGCCCCATTTTATGCAAATATATAGATCTATACATTATAATAGTATATATAATTACATACAACTATAAATGATACTAAAACATTGTGTGGCTGACCGCCCAAGCGCCTCCAGCAAGAGATGCTCCTGAGCTGTCTGCTCAGAGCAGGACTCTGTCAAGGCAATGGGGGCAGTGTGGGGAGGGCGGCAGGGTCACAGCCCCTTCCCCAGACAGCCAGATATTTATCCAGCTTCTATGACAGATTTAGATTTTGCAGACTCCAAGTGTGCTTTCTTTCTTCTCTTTCCTCTCTCTTCCCCCTCCAAGTAAGTTTCTAGCCTTTACTGTTGTAAAGAAAACCTCCCAAACACAAACCAAATGTAGCCAATGCAGAGAATCTGCAGACAACTTCAGATAGATGTGAACTGTGCCATTCATCTTAATGAACTATTAAGACTTAAGCCTATGGCAGAGGCTTTAACAGCCACTTCCGAATAATGTTGGTGTGCCACTGTGCACCTATGCTGCACAATTACCACAGTTGTGTGTAGATGGGTGACTGTATGTGCGAAGGGACAAAACAAACATTTATGTACTTCACTAAGGCCAAATTCTACACTTGATCTTTGTGTGAACTCTAGTCAACGGCTGTGGGTCCAGGGTAATTTATGGCCCTAATTTTGGGTTTCTTGTCCATATACCGTAACTAACATTATGATTTAGCCTCCTTGACTTTCCTAATTTAAAAACACCTTAGTAGATCCATGAAAATCACCTGATGTGTAGTGTAGACCAGGGCATTTTAGTGCACAAGAAAGCAAGTGTAACTAACGGCTTGGTATGACCTCCTTGCACACCTTTGCAAGTCACTATGCCATGCACCTGGATTCTGATCCACAGCCTAGTATATATTGCAGGACTGTGTCTCTTCTGCATAGGCAATACCAACTAAGACAGATGAACTAGTTATTTTGTGAAACAGATAAACATCCTGAGGATTAGACTAATAATCCTAACTCACAGTTGAGCTAAAGGTGTTTTGGGGAAGGGATTAGTTGTTTGTATTTAAGATCTGAGCCTAGGATTTTAAACATTATGTGTGAAGTTAACCACCACACCTTTCCCTAGCTGTTTTGTACATATATATTTGGACATAATTTAGATTAATTTGCCATAAATATGCTGTCAGTTGTCTTACATGACAAGGCACGTGAATAATTGGGAGTATAGTTGAAAGACAAACTCCAAACTGGCTTTGTTGTGACCTGCCTGATGAATCACAATTTATTATAATTATTCTGTGAAAAAAACGGAAGAAATGTGTTCTTATTACAATCGGACAATTCTCCTGGAGCTACACTGATGTGAATGAGAACTGAGTTTGGCCATATATTTTCAAGGGTTGTTCTTGTAATATTTCAGTAGCTCCCTGCCCCACTGACCCCACATCTACTTTGACACCTTGTTTCAAATGTGCTTTGTGAGTAAAGCAGTGACTAGCTTCAACCTTCCTTTGTTGCTCCTTCAGTCACTCAGCAGCAGGCTCTGTGGTCTCCTTG
This sequence comes from Platysternon megacephalum, assembly GCA_003942145.1. Lineage (NCBI taxonomy): Eukaryota > Metazoa > Chordata > Testudines > Platysternidae > Platysternon > Platysternon megacephalum. The sequence goes on from QXTE01000058.1 coordinate 7,936,701, forward strand.
TACCATTGCTATAACTCTGAGACATGATTATGCAGACTGTGTGGGGTGGGGAGCTGGGCAGGGCTCCTTACCCACAACCTTGCAACAAGTTTTGGCCAGTCATGTGGTTAGCTTGTAAATAGTGCATAGGAAATGTTTATTTTAGAAAACCTCTTTTTGCTGCAATATTTAACAATAATTAAATGGAAACTTTCTGCGAACGTTCAGGTTTGTAAAACTTTTTCAGAAATCTCACTGTTGGGTCTAAACTATCTCAGCGATCCTGCCCGTGTGCATACTTCTTAATTTCTTTCTCCCTTTGCTATTATTTATTATTAAGGAGCCTGATCCAGCTCTCATTGAGGTCAATAGGATCTGTACAGTGACATTAAAGAGAGCTGGCTCAGGCCCTAAGTCTGTGTATGTAAAATTTAACTCTGTAAAGTATTTTGGGGTACATTTTAAAATGAAATTCTAGACTCTAGTGCCATAGAATGCTAGATGTTATGGAATCTATCAATAAAGTAATGTTATGTTGGAACGTTTTAATGGCTGCCATCAAGCAGGTCTTTGATCTATAGACAATCATAGACCTCATTAGCCTGAAAGAAGTGTCATCAGCGTTAATGGGAAGGAAAAATTAAATCTCTTTATGGAGCCAGAAAATGAGAGACAATGGACGCTACTGCCCAAGGTAACTCGCCGCACACAGCAAAGCATGAGCAAGTCATGTGGTCTGAGAGGTTTTCCTAGGACTTATTGAAAATGTAGGGACTAGGGAGTTGTTTGGAAAGCTGTGTGAGAGAGAGGGAAAAGCCACCAAAAAGTCAGACAGCAAGAGAAGCAGCTGTGAAAGTGGCCCTGAGCGGGAGCTCTTTGGGACACAGGACTGGCTGGAAAGACAGGCTTGTAAATTATGAGTAAGGAAACTGCCTGCTGTTGCTTGTTTCTACTGTGTTCAGGGAAACAGGGCTTTGTGTACATTCTTTGTAAATAAACAAGAGCTTACCAAAGAAATGCCTGCCTTGTATAATCAATGTCTCCCACTAATGGAAACAGCCCTTTGAAGCCCTGAATATTGGCTAACTGCCTGAGCCAAAAGGGCAACACTAATCATTAATGTTTTATACTGCCGTGGGTCTCAATCCTTCAAGTACTTCTAGGAGGGGCTGTGCTACCTCAACTTTCAGTGAAGACAATTAAAGTTTAGGGTGCTCAGCACCTCCCAGGATGGAGTCCATAGCTTCTGATCTCTAAGGATCTAAAAGAGCATAACAAATTATAATGTTTATATTAAAAAAAATGTTTTTACATCCTCTCAGAAACAGTGCATAAGATGTGAAAGTTAAGGAAAGAATAAGTCAAACTTCCCTCAATTTGCTGTTCACAAATTGCCCATGCTGGAAAGAAACCTGATTTAAAAATGTTCTGATGACATTAAATCATTATAGACTTATAATCTTTAGGGCTATAAGTCTAAATAAGCAATGTGTGCCTACACTGCAGTGCTAATAAGAGACCCTTCAGATGCTCACCTAGAACCCTAAGGGATAAAAGAGTTACTTTCTCCAGAACATTTTGTAAACAATTAATCAGACTTGTTCATTGCATGAGGGATTAGTCATGCAAATGTTCTTCACCTCACCTTCTGCACAGAATGAATAAATTGGATCAGCCACCCCAATTTGATTATCAGACCCAGCTGGGAAGTGATCAGGTAGTTTCTAAAAAGGGCTGAGAGAGCTACAGGAGGGAGGTTGGATCACGTGACTGGCCCTGGACCAGAAAGAGAGGCACTGTCAATGAAAGGCCTCCAGGCCCCTGCGGCCCACGGTGGTCAGGGGAATAGCTATGTTTGGTGTTACTTTGTGAGTTTTTTGTTTGAATTATTTAATTGTGGCCTCGGGGAAGGGCCTAAAAGTCTTGGGTGTGGCATTAGTCTTCCTGGGTAATGGGAAGGCAGGCCAGCAGCCCTCCAGGGAAAGTTGTTCATTTAATTACATCTGTGCTTAGCAGAGGTGCTGTAGGGAACAAGGTACACAGAGCTGCTACCATTGAAATGCTGTGACTGCTTTAATCCAGTGACAGCAAGTTACTGAACTGTTGATTTCTGCAGATTTGGGGCAAAAGTCTCACCAGTCAACAGCTTCTGTAGATTTGTGTTACCATACAACATGTTTGAAGGAAAAAGTACATACTCCTTACTTGAGAAACCAATTCTATGATAATTATATTCGCAATTGCCTCCGTTATATGAATGTTGGCTTCGAAGGCTTCTTTGTAATGATAAATGCCAATACAACAATTTCACCATACACACAAACCCGTGGAACAATATTTCCATACAACAATAATTGAAATGTACAGAGAAGCAAGTAAGGAAAATGCTGCTTGAGAAATATAATATAAAATACATGAAGATATACCTATCTCATAGAACTGGAAGGTCATTGAGTCCAACCCCCTGCCTTCACTAGCAGGACCAAGTATTGATTTTGCCTCAGATCCCTAAATGGCCCCCTCAAGGATTGAACTCTCAACTCTAGATTTAGCAGGCTAATGCTCAAACCACTGAACTATCCTTCCCCTTAATAGAATATGATTTAAGGCTACCTTCTTTGTATATTTTAACACATGATGTTGACAATTTGTGTTTTAAGAGTTATAAAGCTTTAACTTTTTGAATCTCAGCATCTACTGCCATTAAATAATTATCTGATCCCCTCCCCCCCAGTCTGACACCCTCATAATTTTTTGCAACTGTGAAAATTTAAATCAAAATTGAACACTACTTAAAATAAAGCATCAATATTATCTGTCAAAATTAAAAAATAAAAATCAAATGTTGCCAAGCCAAATTATATGGATAAGACAGCAGAATTCCTTACAATTTTTTCCCCCAAATAATACAATTTATTGTAATTTTCACCCTTCCTTCCCCCTTCCCTCCCCCCATTTTCTTTTGCCTTGGTTATGACTGATGTACCAGCCTAGACTCATGGGGATAAATTGTGGCTTTGCTACAAGCCCTGTCTATGAGCAGCCTAGGAAGCAAATTGTGACTCAGAGTCACAATCTGCCTCCTGGTTTCTCTCTGCTCTGGAGTGTGGGGGAGGAACGTACCCTGTGCCAACCCTATATTATCCACTATGTTATATGCCATGCTGGCTCAGCTGCAGGGCCCCTGACATGAAGTGAGGGTGGAGCCAAGACTCTGTCCACTCCCCATTTCCACCCACCCAGCAACTCCATGGATGCTGCTTTCTTTTATAGTGAGTGCAGGGGAGCTCAGGGTCTCCTTGGGCCCTCTTCTCCCCCACTTGGACATACAGGACAGGCCATGGTCTGGCCAATAATTTCTTCTCTTTGTGCAGTCTTATACTTGACTTTAATTTTTTCTAACTCTTATGTTTTGGACTCATCATTAGTTAACATGTTCTGGTAGCTAGGTGGATATGCTCACATTATGTTAACAAATACAAAATGCTAGGCCTGGATTGCCAGAAATCTATGGTTGATGTGGAACATCTCTTTGGCTTTGGGCCTGTAGACTCCCCTCCATACACAGTAGATCTGTCTAGTATCTTATTGCATTGCCACTCAATGCTTCTATCATGGTACGTTGTAGAGTCTTTGCCAGTGTCATTTGAACAGCCTGTTACACTTGTGAAAAAGTGGGCAGTGTTGCTACCTGTCAATTGCTTTGTGGTATTACCGATCAAAGATTATAGTGCCCACTTTTTCCACAACTTCCGTCCCCTGCTCTCACAACTCACTCAGTAAAATTATCAAGAGTCATGCTGTGTCACACAAGCCCTGATTAATATTACATGCCTTGAATTCCTCACTGGAGCTTTGCTTTTTAATAGCAAGCCCATTATTGCCTGCTGACCAGAAAAATGCATGTCAGTATTAATATTAGCAATAGTACTTTGCACTTATCTATAGAGTGTTTATCTTGAAACACTCGAGGAGCTAAAAATAAAAGCTAATTATTTTAGTGCCATGCATGGAAAATCTTATTTAAGAGATAAATTGTGCCTTTAAGCATAGTAGCTGCAGGGTATAATAATATATGGAGATATACCTATCTCATAGAGCTGGAAGGGACCCCGAAGGGTCATCGAGTCCAGCCCCCTGCCTTCACTAGCAGGAGCAATTTTGCCCCAGATCCCTAAGTGGCCCCCTCAAGGATTGAACTCACAACCCTCGGTTTAGCAGGCCAATGCTCAAACCACTGAGCTATCCCTCCCCCCTGGGATATGAGTGAGATGGGAACATGCAAAGTAGTAGCTGACTAGGGGTAGCCTGAGGCCTTCTGCTTATGTAGGACAGGGAGAGATGAGGTGGGTGAAGTAATATCTTTTATTGCACCAACTTCTATTGGTGGAAGCTTTCAACCTACACAGAGCTCTTCTTCAGGTCTGGGAAAGGTATCCAGAGTGTCACAGCTAAATACAAGGTGGGACAGATTGTTACAGGAGACCATTTAAAATGAAGTGGGAATTAACACCTCTACAGTCATAGGGCAAAGGAGAGTTTAGGGCTTGGCTACACTTGCAGATGTACAGCGCTGTGAGTTAAACCTGCCTTCGTACAGCTGAGTAGGGAAAGTGCTGCAGTCTGTCCACACTGACAGCTGACAGCGCACTGTCGTGGCCACATTTGCGGCACTTGCAGCGGCATTGGGAGCGGTGCATTATGGACAGCTATCCCACAGAGCACCTCTTCCCATTCTGGCGCCGTGGCTTGTGGGAAGGGTGCGGGGGGTGCGGGGCATTCTGGGTCCTGTCCCAACGTCCCGTGATGCATTGCTTCACATCCCAGCAATCCCTGTGTTTCCGTCCACATTTGGCACCATTTGGCGCCATCTTTCAACGGTTTCTGTGCAGCACGATCTGTGTGTTCCGTTTCGGTCTGCCGGAAATGGAGCCCAAACTGCTGAGGAGTATGCTGACGAGTCTCGCCAGCACGTCACGTTTGGCAGTCGAGCTATTCCTTAAGATCCAAAGTGACAGTGAGGAGTCCGACGATGATAGCGAGTCGCGTAATGTGTACGACACAAAATTGCTTGTGGCATTCACGGACATGCTCAGCACCGTGGAACGCCGCTTCTGGGCTCGGGAAACAAGCACTGAGTGGTGGGATCACATCGTCATGCAAGTCTGGGATGACGAGCAGTGGCTGCAGAACTTTCGGATGAGAAAAGCCACTTTCATGGGACTGTGTGAGGAGCTCGCCCCCACCCTGCAGCGCAAGGACACGAGATTGAGAGCTGCCCTGCCGGTGGAGAAGCGGGTGGCTATTGCAATCTGGAAGCTGGCAACTCCAGACAGCTACCGATCGGTCGCGAACCAGTTTGGAGTGGGAAAGTCGACCGTTGGAATCGTG